>PVIA01003495.1:0-166490 GCA_004024845.1 Tonatia bakeri | reverse complement strand
CCATCACCACCACCACCACCACCATCACCACCACCACCACCACCACCATCACCACCATCACCACCACCACCATCACCACCACCACCACCACCATCACCACCACCGACCACATCACCATCACCACCATCATCACCACCATCATCACCACCATCATCATTGTCACCATCAAATCACCATCACCGCCATTAACATCACCATCATCACCATCATCATTGTCACCATCACTGCCATGTGTTGGGGATAAAAGCAGCCACTAGAACTGTACACCAAAGGAGGCTCCATTCATGCCCATCAGGCCCCGCAGTGCCAGGGAGGGTGGTGGCCATGACCCTGGGCATCCCATGACGGGCCCCCAGCTCCTGGCTCTCCCCTCAGGAGTCTGCCATGCTCCGTTGGCCTGAGCTTGGGGGTGTCTGGAGTCCCCAAGGAGTGCACCTCTAACAGAAGCTCATGTTGTCAGACCGCGCACTGCTCCCAGCTGACTTCGCTGAGTTATGTGTCCTTACAAATCCCCATGGTTCCAGGGGCAGGGGAAGGATGGCCGTGCTCTGAGTCCCTGCCCTGTGCCTGGCAGTGAATGAGGCAGACTGCCCCTTCTCTCCAGGGTGCCCAGGTGATGGGAGAGAGCAGAGAGTGTGGTGGCCATGGGGGTCGACTCAGGGCTGTGCAGGGGAAGCCAGGGGCTTCCCGGATGCCCCCAGCTCCTGGCACCAGCTTTGTGCTGCCCAGAGCCCTGTGGCTGAGCCCTCGGCTCAGAGCAGAGCCGTGCTAATCGCATCCCAGGTTGGTGGCCACCCCCAGCCAGGAGGGGGAGGGGAGCCACCCGGAAAGCTGGCTTGGAGTCCAGTTAGTCGGGGGTGGGGGGACGGCATCAAGATGCCATCAGGAGATTATCCACACCTGGCTGGTCCCAGTGGACAGACCCAGACCCCCAGAGGAGGCAGTTGGCCATTAAGGAGACTCATAGGAAGGGGCAAGGTGGCAGGAAGGCTATCAGCCATCCTGATTGTGATTGTCCGGAGGTGCTGGCCTCCCTCGTGAACGCGCCAACCGTGGGCCTGCCTCTGCGTCTCCCGCAGGGCTTCTGCCTGCTGGGGCCAGGCTGGGTAATGTTCTTTTGACATAACTCTATTTAAATTCACATTTCCATCACTCCCCAGAGGAGCCAGCAGAGAGCTGAGCTGCGTGGTATAAGCCGGGAAAGGATTAGCTGGGGTGGGTGTTATTTTTTACTTTCCCTCAGTGATGGGGATGGGGTAGTGCGGGGGGGGGGTGCTGTTCTAGAATTCTGCAACATCAGAGTCCATTAGAGGCCATCCAGTGGAAACCCCTCTGTGTCCGGATGGGAAACCGAGGCCCACAGCACTGTCAGCTCACCCGGCAGGGGCCCCTTCCCGATTCCTTCCCTGACTAGACCTGGGGGCAGGTGTCAAGGAAGAGCCTGGAGCCCGGGTCTTTGTCCCTTTGCCAGGCAGGTGACACAACTTCCTTTCAGGCCAACATGCCTCATGAAGCCCCCCTCCCAGAGGCCCAGCCCCTTCCTTGCTGCTCTGATGAGCCCAGGGGTGGTTGTGGGGGCAGCCACAGCCCTGTCATGAGTCACCTTTCCCCACGGCACAGACACAGCAGGCCTCATTTCCTCCGCGGGGGCCCCAGGGGCTGCCAAAGGCCATGGCCTCCCAGGAGCAGAGGAGGGGGCAGGTGATGGGGGGGCGGCAGACTGGGGCCGGGCACAGGGCCAGATCCAGGAAGGCGGCTCTCAGGGGAGCCCAAAGCCAGCTCGGGGCTCAGTGGCCGGGAGATGTAGCACTGTGGGTGGGGCTTCAAGCAGGGACCCACAGGGAGCCCCAGGCCCTCCAGTCATTCTGAGGCAGGGCCTGGGGGGCAGGGGGCTCAGGGCAGAAGAGGGGGCGGCAGGCAGGGGAAGTGAGCCGCATTTGTTCCTCGTTCGGACCCCACTCCCGGCCTGGCGGCTGCTCAGAGAGACATCTGGTTTTGTTTTTTCCGGCTTCCCCGTTATCAACAGCTTGGGTGCTGCGGAGGGGGCCGCAGCCCAGCCCGGATGTCCCCTCTGCCAAGAGGCTTTGCCACCATGGCAACAGCAGAGAGTGCGTGTGTGCGTCTGTGTGAGTGTGTGTGCATGTGTGTGTGACCTTGACCCCCTCCTCCTCCTCCAGCAGCTGGGTAGAGCCCTCATAGCGCCAGGTCCCCCTTGGTGGTGTGAGGCTCGGGAGCGGTCCTCCGCTGAGACAGGTAGGAGGGGGCTTTGGCTTGTCTGCAAAGGGACTCCAGCCCAAGGGGATGTCCCGAACAAGGGACTTTCCACATCAGACGGGGTAGCAGGGGCATCTCCTGCATGGATCCCAAGGCCCTGGACTGCCACCCCTGGTGTCCACCGTGGTCCCTCTCTATGCCCCCATGGACCAAAATCTGCTCACACGCCAGGATCTGTACTGAATTCTGGCTGCAACTCAGAGAGGTTGAGACGGTTGCCTGTGGTTGCACAGCCAAGAAGTGCTCTCACCCCTGCCTCATGCTGCCCCCCCGCACTTGTGTGCCCACCACAACCAGCCCGACGGCCGCAGGGAGGGCGGGGGACGGCACCTGGCCGAGAGACAGGCTCTCTGCGTTCTTGGTTCTTGGTCAAAACCCTCCTCCCCTGTGCTCTGTGGCCTTGAGCGGTCATGTCCCCTCTCTGACCTCAGTTGCCACTCGGGTCTGCCTTGCAGGACCATTTCACAGAAGACAAAGTCTGTGAAGCTGCTTAACAGAGGGGTTACATGGACTCCGATGCCAACTGGCCAGCAGGTGTGGGAAGCAGCCCAGGGAAGGTGGGCTGGGAGGGCAGGGCAGGGCCCTGGGGTGCCAGGTTCCTCCCTGGGGCCCCACTTTGTGTCCGTACCACGGGGGCTGGATAGGAGGGGCCAGCACAGTGTGGGCAGACTGGCTGGCCGTCAGGCACGGGTTTCTGTCCTGGCCTCGCCACTCACTGCCTGAACTTGGCCAAGTGGCTTTGCTTCTCTGAGCCTCAGTTCCTCCATTTGTAGATGGGACGATCGCAATAACGCAAGAAGGCAAGCCTCCTTGGTGGCCAAGGAGACGCCATGGGCCGAGGTGGGCTGATGTGTTAGCACGGGGCCTGGCACACGGCAGGGGCTCAGGGTACCGCGGGGGCTGCTGTTACTCTCATCGCTGCCACCACTGTCAGTGCCACCACGACCACCATCCTCTCCGCCATCGTCATCCTCACCCTCATCACCTTCACCAGCACCACCATCCTCCTCCCCGCTACCACCACCGTCACCATCACCACCACACCCGTCCACTACGTTTGCACACAAGCTCTCATTCTTCCTCTTGGACCCTGACCCCCCTCCCCATAGACCGGCAGATATACCCCCTGAGCTGGGACTGGATCCGAGCGGGCCTTCCAGTGGGAGAAGCATCCCCCCACCCCCCGGCTCACGGGGCCCAGCGTTAACTCCCTGATGCCGAGGCTCTGAGGCCATGCAGAATCAGGCCCGCCCCAAAGGGGTGCTGCCGGTGCTGCTGGTGTCCCCCATCTGCCCCTCTGCTCCTCCCTACACCACAAACTATCAGCATCGGGGCAGAGAGGGCTGAACGGATGAAACTGCGCAGACCGTCAGGGCTCCCGTTCCCAGAGGTGCTCATGGGGCTCCGGGCAGGTCCCCATGGTGGGACCCAGGAGACCTGAGAGTGGTCACCTGGCGGGGAGGGTTTGGCCCGGAACCGGGATCCTGCCCCAGACCTTGCTCTCCTTGCCCCTCCAGGCCCTGAGAGAGACCAGTCCCAGGGACAGTGACGGTGAGTGGGAGGCGAACTGGGACTTGACTGTGCATCCAGCTCCAGAAGATTCCAGCTCAGTTCCAAGCTACCCAGACCAAAGTGGGCTGAGAGGCTGCTGTCTGCCACCAGGCGCCCACCCATTGTCTCCACCAGGAGGGGTCGAGTCAGCTGTCACCTGAGGCCCCAAGAGAAGAGTCTGAGGGTCAGGGTCAGGTGTGGCCCCCGCCTAGCTGGCTGCCTGGGCATCGGGGGAGTGGGGACCCTCGGGCCCTGAGAAGGAAGAGAGGATGGTGCTGTGGTGTGTGCCCTGACAGCTTCACCCAGGGTGAGCCTGCCTGCAGCATGGGCTCTGCATGAACCAGCTTCCTCCACGCCCTCGCAGGGGAGGGCAGGGGCGTACCCTTGAACTCCTCTCCCCAGAAGCCAGCATCTGGGAGCTCGCCCTGGAACTGTCTTTGGGCACCCATGACCCGCTGGAAAGGCCAGAGCGGATGCAGCAGGTGGCCTGAGGCCAGGGTGGGCTTTGCTGCCTGCGTGGCTGGGGCCCGTGGACCTGCCTGTCCCCCCAGATGCAGAATGAGAATGTCCAGCTCCTGGAACCTTCCAGCCACGGAGTCTCAACAGCAGAGAGTCTGAGAATCATGAAAACATGGGCCTCCCAGGATGTTTGGGAGATTTTTTTTTTCCCAAAAAAGACAGAGAACAAATGGCAAAGGAATTTGGAAATGCTTCCCAAATGCGAGGATGGCTGTTCCTTTGTGCCATCTTGGCGGGTGGGTGTGGGGCGTCTGTCTGGTGGGGGTGGGAATGTGGAGGGGGCCGGAGGGACTTGGAGCGGCTGCTAGGACACCTGCTTCCCTGAGTAGGAACCCAGAGACGTGACACACCCTCCAGATGCCACCAAGCTCCCCTCCTGTTCTCCTCTGATTCCTGCCCCTGCTGGGGGTCCCCGCTAGCCTGGGACTGGGCTGTGACTGGGAGGAGTGCCCTCCCCAGCTATACTTCCTCCCCTCTTCCTCCAGACGAGGTCTCTGGATTCGATTTTTAGCGGCAATACTGTTTAAATTCGCCCTTAGATGAAACTGCACAGTCTAACATGAGAGCTGTTTTTTGGGGGGTGCTGAGCGGCCCCAGGCCCCCTGCTGGCCTCCCAGTGCCCTCCCTGAGCCCCTCCTGCCTTCAGCCCCCAGAGTCGCTGCACAGAACCGGAGGTTGCCGGCACAACCCCCGCCCGTGGCCGGGATGGATGCTTCACAGGTGCAACACCCAACTGCTGCCCATCAAAGGGTCCTGGATTCAAAGACAACAAGAGGGGCTCCTCGGATTCCAAGGGGCCCACCTGCCAGCACTGACCTGGCCCCAGATTCTGCTCTTGCCTGTGAACTGTTGAGTGGGGTCAGCTGACTCCACAGGGGTCAACCAACAGAGGTGACTGGAGGAGGTGGGGCTGGGGTGTTTGCTCCAAGGAAGGGCCCGGCTGTGGGAGGACCCTGGGGTGTTTGGGGCTGCACAGTGCTGCTTTGGGGCCCGAGGGGCCAGAACTGGGCCTCAAGCAGGTGTTCGATAAATAGAGGTTGAGCAAATCGCACAAAGTGGGATGCCCATCTTGCATCTCAACCTGAACCCTGGTTCCTGGGCAGTGCAGGGAGCTGAGCCAGCACCCCTGGACACTGGAGGGTCAACCCAGCTTATGTCTACAGGGGGAGGAGGGTCACCCATCCACAGTGACCACTACCCGCCCCATGTCGGGTCCAGTCATTTGGATGATGGGATGCCAGTTGCCTGAACAGGGAGCCCCCGGCAAGGACCAGGCTTGGGGGTGGATCCGAAGCTCTGTCCTGAACACGCTGGGCTGGGGGAGCCCTTGCCATGTGCCGCAGGGAAGTCAAGGGTGGTCAGAGGCCCAGCTGTGGATGCAGCTGGCGGCAGGTGCAGGCTGTGCGTCATCTCTGTGGGAGGCGCACCAAGGTGAGAGCCACACCAAGGTGAGAGCCGCACCAAGGTGAGAGCCGCCCCTGCAACCACAGGGCAGGGCTCAAGGCTGTCTTAAGGATTCGCAGCTTGGGAATTCCAGGTCCCCATCCTGAACGCAGCATGGCTGAGAGGCTCTTCCTCTGTCAGTGGCCCAAACGGGACACCAGTAGGCTTCTCCCAGGGGCCCCAACCTATCCAGGGGACTCTGAGAGTCAGCTGTGGCCCCAAAGTCATGTGGTTAGCAACCAGGGGAGCAGCAAAGTGAGTCCTGGGGTTCGTGTGACTTTGTCCAAACTCCTGGCAGCAGGCTGGGGCCCTTCCAACACAGGAGAGTCTGTGACAACCCCCCATGCCTGTCCCACAGCCCAGGGGCTCCTGACAGGGAGCTAGGCAGCCTGAGACGGGTCCCAGCTCGCCTGGTTCCTCAGACAGCCTCGTAATATTAATGACAAAAGGGCAGCTCCTTTGGACTCCGCAGGCGCCCACATGTCGCTGGCAGCCCCTGAGATGCCACCGCAGACAGATGAGGGAGCCCTGGCTGCCGTGGGCAGGGTGGCAGGGCGGCAGCCTGTCCCCGCCCCCAGGGTGCTGTCTGGGACATCTTTAAAGATGCTTTGTTAAGTCTCATTAAATATGCATCGGCTCCAGTTAAACTTTAATGGCCCGCTTTGAGGTGTCACATTTTTTACCTCCTCCTGGCATGGGGGAGGGCTGAGCTGCTGCCCAGGGCTGAAGTCTGGCACTGGGAACCCAGGCAGGGACTGGGGGAGACAAGGCTATGCCCCCTGCAGCCCATCCCTGGACAAGGCACCCAGCCTGGAGTTGAGCCCCTGTCCCCACCTCTGCGTCCCCAGGCAGGAGGGCCCCACCTCTGGAGTCCCACCACGGGCCAGCCCGTCCTGGACGGGGCCAACGGAGAATGTCGTAGGCTGTGTGTGTTTGTCTTCCACTCCTTCCGACAGCCCTTTCAAAGTGGGAGCGCTGTTCTTAGCTCACAGGCTGGGAGCTGCTCACAGAAGCAGGCCGGAGCTGGGTTTGGCCCGTGGGCTGTGTGGCCTTGAGGCCACAACATTGGCCTGGAGAGAGAGGAGTAAGGGGCTTCGGGGCGGGGCAGACCTGGGTCCGGAGTGGTGACCTTAAAAATAGTCCCCCACCTGTGTGCCTCCGTCCCCCGTCTGGCCACCTGCCTGGCTCCCTCCCTGGCTCTGCTGCCACTCACCTTCAGTCACGTGGGGAACCCACCTCTCTGGTGTCTGTTTTCTCTCAGTAAAGCGGGTACATGGACAGGGCCCCCAAAGACTGTCCTCAGGACCAAGTGAGGTGAGGCAGGGGTAGCACCTCCCGCGGGCTGCCAGCAGAAGGAACTGCCCCAGCCGTTAAAAAACGCCAGGGACCAAACCACAGGGACAGGACACGGCCAAGGTCGTCTGCTCTCACCATGTGGGTTCGACACAGCACTGGAAGTCCTGGCTGAGCAGGCGGGCAGGAAAAGGGAGCAGGAGGCATCCTAACGGGGAAGGGAGACGTGACACGGTCTCGTTCATGGGGGACATGAAAACCCTAAAAACTTCACCAGAAAACGCTATTAGAAACAATAAACAAATTTGGCCAAGTAGCAGGATGCAAAATGAACAAACCAAAGTCAATTGTGTTCCTAGACACTAATAAAGAATAATCTAAAAAAATGACGAAATTAATTCCACTTTCAATAGTATTAAAAAGTATAAAATACTTATGTGTGGACTTCACCAAGGAGACAATAGTCTTGCATACTGAGAAACCACAAAGTGTGGCTGAAAGGAGTTAGAGAAGGCACAGATCAATGGGCAAACGTCAGACGTTTATGGATTGGGAGGCTTAGTATTGTTAAGATCAATGCTACCAAAAGTAATCTAGAGATTCAATGCAATTCCTAGCATAGTCCCAACAATGTGGGTTTTTTTCTTCAAAAATAGAAAACTCTATCCTAAAATCCATATGGAATCTCAAAGGACCCCAAATAGCCAAAACAGTATTGAAAAAGAAGCACAAAATTGGAAGACTCCCGTTTCACAGTCTCAAAACCTACTACAAAGTTATAGTAATCAAAACAGTGTGGTACTGGCGTAAAGACAGACCCGTGCGTTAGAATACAGAGCCCAGGAATGAGCTCTCATATATATGATCAAATAATTTCAACCAAGGTGCCAAGACCACCAAGTGAGGAAAGGGCAGCCTCTTCAACAAATGGAGCCGAGAAAACTGGACATCCACGTGCAAAAAAAAAAAAAAAAAAGTTGAGCTCTTACTAACACCATACACAAAAATTAACTCAAGAAGTATCAGAGACCTAAAACTAGAAAACTCTTAGGAGAAAACCTAAGGCCAAACCTTTAGGATATTGGACTCGGCAATGACTTCTTGGATATAACCCCAAGTCATAGGCAACAAGAGAAAAATACAGACAAATCGGACTTCATGAACATTTTCTTTAATCCTCACCTGATTTTAGAGAGAGGAAGGGGGAGAGAGGGAAGGAAACACCAGCATGAGAGAGAAACTTCGATCCGCTGTCTCTTGTATGTGCTCCGACCGGGGACGAAACCCACAAGCTAGGTATCTGCCTTGACTGAGCCTCGAACCCACAACATTTTGGTGCACTGGATGACACTCCAACCAACTTGGTCACTCAGCCAGAGAAGACTTCATAACATTTTTTAAATTTATGCATCAAATGCATTCTTTGTCCTGTGCCCTGGGAGGAAGAAGGGGGGCGGTGGCCACACGCTCCCCTGCCTGAGGGCCTGAGGGCCAAGGACAGGGCCCCGTGGCTGAGGGAGCCGGAGGCTCAGCAGTCAGCAGCTTTGCCAAGCTTCCGAGGGGGCTCAGACCCCCAGCTGTCCTCCTGGCCCCTCTGGTTCTCTCCCCATGGCTCCCCTGGATCATTCACGTTCCCTGTTCTGTGGGTGTCCCCCCGAGTCCCTGTCTCTCTCTGTCTCTGTGTGTCTGTTTTCAGTGCGTGGGGCGGGGGGGGGCGGGGCGGGGCGGGTCCCCTCTCAGTCTCTACATGTGTGTCTGTGTTACTATGTATTTATCCGTGTCTCTCTCGCCTTCCCTCTCTCTCTGTCAATGTCTCTCTCTCTCCTCTCCTTCCTCTCCCCCTCCATTTCAGTGGATTATCGATCGGCCTGGCTTATTAAGCCCCATTATTTCTCAGAACATTTGCCTTTGAAATTTCAGCAGATGGGCCTCAGCCTTGGCCAGAGCCTCGGGCTGTGCAGGCCACACAGCCCACTGGGGGCTCGAGGGACTGCCAGGTCTGCCGCCCACTCCCCATTTGTGCAGACTCCAGACCTGCCTTCCCGAAGTCCCTGCCAGCCCCCTCGGCTCCCAGGTGATGGGCAGCCCTTGCCTGCAGCAGCGGGTGCAGGGGGAGCTGCCGAGCCCACCTTGTAGGGGCCCCAGCCCCGTACCCCCTAGGCCTCGGCCCCACACTGGGTCCTCCCCTCTGCCCCAGGCTGGGAGGGTGTTTGGGACCCGAGGACTTTCCCCACAGTGTCCCCGCCTGGCAGCCCCTCTTCCCCACCCGCCGGCCAATTCTCAAACACTCGGTTGAAGTTTCCTGCAGAAAAACATCCTCGGAACTCCCTTTGGTTCTTATTAAGTCAGCAGCCTGTGGAAGGGGAGGCTGTCTGCCTCTCTCCCCGTCAGCCCCCGACATCCTCGCTGCCCCTTTCATCCCAGGGAAGAATCCCAGTAAGATAACCAGCATCGACTCAGCCCCAGTTACCAAGACAACCTTCCTTACTGGCGGACAGCAAGGAGAGGCTGGAGGGGATGCCCCCCACTGCCCCTTCCCTCCATGGGATCTCTCTGGGACAGGCTGGAGCACGGCCCGCTGGGTTGGGGGGACTGCCCGGCACCCCTGCATGGGGTGGCCAGCCCAGGCTGCAGGCTGTGCGGTCCGTTTGTCTGAGAGAGGCTGCCTTCATGGTGGACTGGGTTCTCTCAGGTCTCAGTGACAAGATCAGGGAGGAGGGGTGACGAGCAGGAGCAACAGAATCCTCTCCACAGTGGAGAAGGCTCTGTCAGGGCCGCCTCCTCCTGCTACCACTGCCCACTGCCTCGCTGCCTCCTCGGGCGCCACGCCAAGGGAATGGAGGCCCGGGCCCTGGGGGAGGAGAGTGCAGGGGCGAGGAGGGGGGGGCTGAGGAATCAGACCAGCACAGCCCCACCTCTTCTGAGCTTTGCGACTTTGGGCAAGGCGTTTAGCCTCTCTGAGCCCAGGAGTGACTGGATGGTAGTCGCCACCTCCTGGGCCTGCTGCGCTCTCAAGCACAAGAGTCCGAGCGCCCTGCAGACAGCCCCTCCTGTGAGCCTGGCACCTAAACAGTGCCCGGTGATGCAGGTGCCCACGTGAATGCCGGCTGCATCTTCTGCCCCGCCCTGGCCTCCTGGGGGCGAGGCTCAGGAAGGAGCAGGCCCAAGCAGGGGACTGACATTTGGGCAGAGCCCACCGTGCACGGGCCCCAGGCCCTGCCCCGTGCTCGCAGCCACGCTGCCTGGAAGAAAGCACCAAGCCCCTGTCTGGTTTGCGTGTGAGGCTCTGAGGCTGAGCAGCTGCCCAACGGTGCTGGGCAGGGAGAGCGAGGAGGCCAGGTGGTCTTCCTGGCTGGTGGGCCTCCAGGCCCAAGGTCCCCTGCCGGTCTGAGCGGCCCACCTCGGGGTGGCTTCTGGCAGCAGAGGGGACAGGACCTGTACCTGGCAAAATGGGGGGGACTGGAGTATCCCTGTCACCCTGTGGCCCTCAGAGGGGCCATGGCCCTCATGACCACCCCTCCTCCAGGGCTCCCCAGGTGGCGGTCATACTTTCTATCTCCCTCCCGTCCTTGCGGTGACCTCGGAGCTGTGACAAAAGCCCTGGGAGACACGCAGAATCCAATCGTCTGTCATTAAGCGTCCTCGAAAGCGGCAGCCCTAACCGAGAGGAGGAAAATGACGTGTTCAGGACGGAATGAATCATCAGTAAAAACGATTAGCTGAGTCCAATCAACTGGGGGCTGGGGGAGGGAAGTGGGGTCGTCAGGATGGTGTGAGCAGGGATGAGAATGAGGGGTGCGGAATGCAGCCTGGCCAGCCGGGAGCCCCCCACCCCGGAAGCCCACCGCTGCAGGGCTGGACGCCCCATGAGGTGGCCGGCAGGAATGTGGGCACCCCAGGCAGGCTGTGCTGCCCCTTAAGACATTCAGTCAGCTGCACAAGTAACCCCTGGGTCTCCGGGCACAGCAAAAATCGTTTTTGTGCTGGGTTAGCATCTTTCAGGCCCGAGAAAGTTTAGAATCAAGCACAGACACATCCAAGAGAATCAAAACAGTACTCTTAATATCTGTGTCTTCGGTGTGTGTGCGGGTTGACGAATTTGTAAAGTTCAGAGAATTTTGCTGATTAAAGGAGTAGCCCGGCCTTGTGACTCGAATTTAAACTAGGAAATCAAGCCCTTGATTAAGACTCGGGGTAGCAGGGTGCGCCCTTAGGAAGTTTGTATTCAGTGCCAGAGCTCAGCGCCTTCCCAAGTCCGTTCTCTTAGAGACTCGCAGATAATGAGCTTGAATCTGCAGAGAAGCCGGCTTCACGGTCAGACCACTGAACCCTTAGAAAGAAGGCTGCATACGTTCAATTTGTTTACACAGTTAAAAATGTTTAAAGGAGCTTGATTAACCAGTTTTGGAAATGGGACCAAACAGCCATCAAATGTCCCTTCGAGCACTCAGCTGGGCTAAATTTGTAAACACGCGAGCAGAAATGGGGCAGCGAGCTGCGGGAAGTGAGTGCACAGCTCAGGAAGGAACGGCGTTTTTGAATATGCAACATTCACGAATGAAACGTTCACGTTGAAGATTAAAGCCGTCGAACAATCTCCCGAGCCCCAGAGCCGTCCTGGGAAGTGTTCCACGCACCAGCGTGCATTCCAATACCCATTCAGAGCTCCTGCTGCCCAGCACCCCGCCTGCCGTGCTCCTTCCCAAGGGGTGAGCTCTGGAGCGCGGACTCGGCTGTGCTCACGCGTTTGTGGTTGACAGGCCGAGGTCTGGCCTCGGGGGAAACCCTTGGGTTTTTTATCCCACCCTTGACCTTTGATCAAGGTCTGTAATGGTGGGGGCTGCCTGAGCCATGCCCTTTCGAAGGGGAGGATAGTAACATTCCAGCGACATCCACGTACCAGAAAGCCAACACGGCCGCGGTGCTCCTTCCACACCAGGGGCGTCGATATTAACTTGTGGAATCGCCACAGTGACCTATTTCACAGACGAAAAAACAGGTGCGGCGCTGGGACGTGGCCCCGAAGAGTCTGGCTGTGGAACCTACGCTCTCCCGCAGCCTCTTCCTGGACCCCCAGCATCTCTCGGAAGGAGACATTTTTGTCCCGTTGTGCAGACCCATCACCCGAGGGCTGGGCATCTAGAACCTTGCCCACGGCTACACGGCCAGGACAAGACAGAGATTCAGCAGCTTCTGGCCCTTTTGACATCTGTGTGGCCCAGATCCAGGCGGGGAGGTAGACCTGGACCAGACAGGACTGGGGTGGCTATACACTTACAGTCAAGTCCACTGTTTTGCAGGCAAAGGGCAGGGGTCTGGTCCAAGTGCCCAGAGCAGGGAGACCTGGGCTGGTCTGGGCTCCAGGAGGGTGAGCGGGTGCAGGGGCCGGGATAGGCCACACAGGGAAATGTATCCTGACATTGAACTTTCTCCGAAGAACAACAGGAGGTAGCTGCAGAGTTCTGAGACAGAGGAGACGTGTGGTTAGACTCACGCTTGTAAGCACCTCTCACGGAAGCGGGGTAGGAAGGGACAGGGAGACCAGAGAGGGGCTGCCGCAGGTATCCAGGCTGGCGGCGGAGCCTGGGCCAGCCCAGCGGCCCACAGACGGAGCCAGGTGGGAGCATGGAGAGCTGTTTAGGGGGCAGCCTGGATGGGGTTCGGCATGGGCAGTCCGGGGTAGGACAGGCAGATGTGGCCACTCCCCCCCACACACACAGGAAGCCCGTGGCCGGCCACACCAGGAGTGCAGCCCCAGGGCCTCCCCCCAAGCCTGGCCCGAGTGTCCTCTCTGTGACCTGAGCTGCTCAGCTGCCCGCAGGGGACTTGGGGTAATTCGGTCTCCGAGTTTACTCCCACAGTGGCGCTTCTGCCTCTCTCGTCCGGGCTGCTGACTGTGTCGAAGTCCCCGTGATAATTGGATCAGGTGCAGCCCTTTCCTTGAGGATATTAAATCAGGCCTCTGCCCGCATCCAGAAGGAGCCGTCTCAGAATATAAAGATGCGGGAGATGGCATTACCCAAGGTATTTTTCCTCCTTTCAATGTCCTCCCCCCTCTTAATCAGGGCAGCTCTCTATTTGTTGCCAATAAATTGGGTTGCCCTCCCTCCCCCACGTATTAGCCTAAGGAGAGGAAAGATTCCTGTGGGCTGAAGAGGCAGAGCCGGGTCATGAGGGAGACGGGCAGGCTGAGGGACCGCAGAGCCGGTGTCTGCCTGGGTCAGTCCTCGCTCTAGGGGACCTGCAGCCAGCGAGGTGGGATGGGGGCGGTTAGCCCGACCAGCTGCCACCCTTCCCCCCGAGTCTGCCTATAGGGGCCCTGGGAGGGCCGTGTGGGTGCTGGGGACTCAGCATGGATGGGACCCCCGTCAGCCAGCCTCCAAGGCGGGACATCCTGACCGTCTAGAAAATGCTGCCCCAGAGAAGCCCCAGGCCCAGCCAGACCTGCAGCCGGGAGGGGAGAGAAGCTCAGGGACATGCACTTGTTAAAAACAAAAGGAGGGACAGTGGTAAGGTCACATCACAGGTTGATGAGGCCTTGTCAGAACAGCTGCCATCGGAACAGGACGGTGACGGTGGCGGCACCACCATGCCGGATGCACTAAATGCCACCAAAGCGTACTTTTTTTGTTGTTTTTTTTTTCAGATTTTATTTATTTGTTTTTTTAGAGAGAGGGGAAGGGAAGGAGAAAGAGAGGGAGAGAAACATAAGTGTGTGGTTGCCTTTCACGCATCCCCCATTAGGGACCTGGCCTGCAACCCAGGCCTGTGCCCTGATGGAATTGAACCAGCAATCCTTTGCCTCGCAGCCCGCGCTCAATCCACTGATCTACACCAGCCAGGCTGAAGCATACATTTTTAAACGGTAACTTTTACATGAACTTCACCTCTGTTTTGAAAGTGGTTCTGTCAAAATGCTGTGTCAGCCACTGCTGGCTCATTTTGGTCATTCAACCAGTACTGCCTGCGCCTCTGCTCTGGGCCCAGTGCTGCTCTAGGCCCCAGGGTGCGACTGTGGACCAAACACAGGTCTCGCCCGTGGACAGCTGATGTCAGAGGTTCGGGGACAGACAACCATGTGGAGAAAGTGCTGGGGAGAAAAATGAAGCAGGGAAGGGCAATGGGCTGGGGGCTGGTGGCCTTGAAAAGATGACATCTGAGCAGTGACTGAGGAAGGGAAGAGCACCCAGGGGACAGAGAGCCAGCGAGAGCAGTCGGGAAGGCCCAAGGACAGCAGGTCCCATCAGGACCTCAGCTTGTGCTTTGAGTAAGCAGGTGCCATGGAGGTTCCGTGCAGAGGAGGGTCTTGACCCCACAACAGGGTTGCTCTGAGTTCTGGGTACAATGGCAGGGGTCAGCCCTGGGACCCCACATGGGCAGCCAATACCGCCCTTTACATGAGAATTAGTGGTGGAAATGCAAATGAAAACCACAGAGAGCTCTCAGTGCCCGGCCACCAGGATGGCTAAAACTAAGAGCAGACAAAGCCAAGTGTTGCTGTGTACTAGGAGCAACTGGAACTCTCACAGGATACGGTGGGTGTATAAAATAGCATGACCACTTTGAAGACATGCTTGGCAGTTTCTGGTAAAGTTAAACATACATCTACCTTATGACACAGCAATTCCACTCCCAGCCTACACCCAAGAAAAATGGGCACTTCTGTTCACAAAAAGACACACCAAAGGGTGGTCACAGCAGCTCTATTCACAACAGCCCCTATTGGGAGCAGCCCAGAGGTCCATCCACAGGAGGCTGGATGACTGAACTGTGGCATACTCACACGGTAGAATACTACACAGCAGTGAAAAGGAGCCCCCGATACTCACGATGACATGGAAGGATCTCACACACGTGGCTGTCAAACAAACAAGAAAACGGACACAGAAGTCACATACTATGTGCTTGCATTTTCCGGAAGCTCTAGAACCTGCAAAGGGATCTACGGTGACAGCAGGGCCGCTTTCCTTGGAAAGGTGGCAGTGACGAGGGAGGGAGCCTAAAGGGACTTTATGGGGTGACAAGTGTTCTTTGCCTTGATCCTGGCGGTGTTTTTACATTGGCATATACATGCATGTAAAAATTCGTCACGCTAAGTACTTATGTGTGCATTTCACTGAATGTAAATTACATCTTGAAAAACAACTGTCAGAGAGAGAGACAGAGAGAGAGTGAGTGAGGTGGCTCCTACCAGGAGCTAGTGTGTCCGGTGGGAAGTGGGCACAGAAGGCTGGAGAGACTTACTTTCCTCTCTGGGCTCACTGCATGCAGCCCGGCACCCGGGACGCCAGCCACCTCCAGCCCTTAGCCCTGGAGCCCGCCCCGTACTTCCGGTGGAGACAGCCGGGGTGAGCAGATGCCCACCTCGGTGGGGGCAGGTGGCCTGAGGAAGCGGTTATTTCTTCTGGGGACCCAGCCTGTGTGTCCGATGCGGGAGGGGCCGGCAGCAAGCATCGAGGGGCCAGATTCCTGATTATAACTTCGTAACAGGCAGTGGCTATTCGGGACGTGCTGATATTTATGGAATAAATACGACGGGATTTATGGCCGTATCTCCCTCTGATGTCCCATCTGATATGCAATTCAATTTCTTTTATTGTCTTTGGGCTTTTGCCATGGAGGAGAATGCATAAATAAATAAATATATGGGCAAATGGCAGCCGGCAGGCCGAGCTGGGGCTGCCAGCCCACCATCTCTAGTCCCATATTAGGCCCATCGATCACATGTTATGAAGCCGGAGCCGGTCCCCTGGCTGGGACAGGGGCAGATGAGCCGGTCACTCTCCATTATTTAGGGGGCTCCACTGGCAGGCTGCCCCGCCTGCCCCCTGCCTGCCACCAAGCCATGGCATCCCGACTTGGGGCCCGAGCCTGCTCCCATCTGCCACTCGCTTGCAGGAACCCTGAGACCTAGGTGTTGCCACTCTCCTGCAGGTGGAAGATACAGCGGACTTGTGATGTGTGCCCCTGCCCAGCTCCCAAGTGGCCAAGCCACACTTCCGCTCTGGAGTTGGACCTCGCCCTCAAAGCCAAGCGCTGGCACCCAGGAGCTCGGGGAGCCTGGGTGAGTCTCCCAACCCCGAGACTCATGTCCTCATCTGAGGGTGGGGGAAGCGGCCTTGAACCCACGGCAGCTTCGAACAGGGGGAAGTCCTGCATAGAGCTCCGGACACAGGGCTAGGCTGCCCCTCCGAGCACACAAGCGAAGGCCGGGCACTGGCTGTGCCAGGGGCCGAGGGAACGGGCAGATGGCATCTCTGTCCTCGGCAAGGTCCTGCTCTCAGAGGACAGGAGGGCTCAGGGGCTGGGGCCTGGGGTCATCACCAATCCACAGA
This sequence comes from Tonatia bakeri, assembly GCA_004024845.1. Lineage (NCBI taxonomy): Eukaryota > Metazoa > Chordata > Mammalia > Chiroptera > Phyllostomidae > Tonatia > Tonatia bakeri. Next base: position 150,075 of record PVIA01003495.1, on the reverse strand, counting down.
CCTGCCCCAGGCCCCTGCCCCTGCTGAGGGACAAAACCCTAGCCCAGCGATGTTCTAGCGGTGTGTTGCAAGACTTTCTAAAACGTGCAGCCCCTGTGACTATTTCATCAGGGGCGCTGACTACCTTTCCCTTAGACCGTCAGATAAAAATGATACCAGAGACCCAACAGTTGGTGTGCATGCCCTGCCTTCAACCATAGATACATAGGCCGTACAACACACTTGCATCTTATTGGTCACGTCACATAACAAGGTTGCATCTGATTGGTTAATTCTTAGTAACAGAAACCCTTACATACAAGTATAGGCCCCTCATGTCTTTCCAAAGTCACTTTGAAACAAAAAGGATAGTAATTACTATTTTTTTCGAAATCAATCCAAATCATAACTATTTTTTTGGCAGATTGGCAAAAACTATAACATTTTTTGATGTGCCACAGAATTTTAGTAACTAGTTCCTGTACCATGTGCTGAGTCACCTGTGGGAGGAGGAGGGTACAGGGGGATTGCCGGCCCAGCCTCCAGGCCACCCCCCAGCCACTCTGTGGCCCCCACTTCATGTAGACTTGAGGGGCTCACAGGTCCCCTCCCTGTGCCTCTTGGGGACTGTACCCCAGAAGCCTGTGTCTGGCCTCAAGCCCCCCACCCCACCACAGTGCCCCGCAGACTGTGTTTCCCCATCCCACAGCCAGCTCTGAGTCCTGCAGGCCCCCAGCCCGGCCAGACCTGCGGCCCCTCCCTGGTCTGCACGGGGGCCCTCTCCGTGTCACCTCTGGGCTGTGCTGCCCCTGCTCAGCCCAGGCTGCCTGTGCCAGCCCGCCCCTCATCCCTCATCTCTCAGGTCTCCGGCTCAGCCCCAGCTCTGCCACACGCATGCACACACATCACACATGTAGACACATGTGCACGCACGCACACAACAACCCTACCCCGCACTCACCCATGTGGAAGCCTGCCCGTCCCCAGACCGCCCCAGGACACACTGCTGTGTCGGAGGTGACCCGGGGGACTGGCTCCATGGTAGCCCAGCGTCCCTGCTGGCCGTGGGGCAGACAGTGCGCCTCGGAGCCGTCGGGTCTCGGAGCCGTCGGGTGTGATGGAAGGGAGTTCCCGCAGAGGGAACAGCATGTGTGGAGATGCGCCGCAGCCCATGCAGAGCTCCCGGGTGTGTGGGGGGAACTCTGATCTCAGACTGTGCTGCGGACACCCTGAACGTGGTCTCTCCAGGAAACGGGGCGGGGCAGGGCACGGGGCGGTGGGGGAGACAAGGAGGCTGCTGAGAAAATCGGAGAGAACTGGGTTCAAAGCCTGCCTGGCCGCCCCCAGCCTTATCCCTTTGGGCTGGTTGGTTTGCTTCCGTGAGCCTCAGTTTCCCCATCTGTAGCATGGGGCTAATGCCCTCTCCCCAGTAAGATTGCCTTCAGGAGAAATCTGGGTGATTTTGTAGTTCAGGGAAGGGGTAGGGCCTGTCCCAACATGGGGAAGGGAGAGGGGTCACCATGTTCCCTCGCAACCCCACCTGTTGCGGTTCTCCACCACCTCCCTATCCTCCGGGTGCCCCCTCGGCACCCCCACGCCCTCCTGGGGGAGGCATAGATTTGGCAGCCTTACTGTTTTATTTTCTAGGTGCTCCCGCTGAGGCCTCGAGTGGGCCCCAGCGGGTGGCATAAATTTCCCGCCTGCTGCCGAGGCAGCACGGCGTCAGCGCGGGCACCAGCATGCTAATCGGCTGCACGGGGTCCCAGGCTGAGCATCCCGCCTTTCCCTGACATTTGTAAAGTTCATGTTTCCCACTGGAGCCACGGGGAGGGGGAGGGGCACACCCACTTGTAGGTTATCCCCATCTTGGGCTTGCTGGCTCCTTCCCTGCCCTTGGCCTTCACCCCTTAAAGAGCCAGCATCCCAGACAGGAGCCCACGGGAACCCGAGACTGGCTGGCGGATTTCTCCTTCCCTGCCACCCGCTTTCACACAGTCACTCAGAACCTCGTTCCTTCACTCCTTGTGGACCCCCTAGGGTATCCCCTGCCTGGGTGGGTATCAGGGACAGAGCAGGCAGCCACAGGATTCTTGTCATCTGGGACGGACTGTCTAGTGGGGTGGAGGGACATGGGACTAATCACAAGCCTCAGAAGTGGCATGAGGTCGGGGGTGGGGTATCAGGGAGGATTTCCTGAGGAAGTGGCATTATCCTGAGCCCCAGAGGAGCAGGGGTCAGCCTGGTGAGGAGGACATTTCAGGCAGAGGGACCAGCAGGAGCAAAGGTCCTGGGGTCAGAGGGAGCCTGGGTGTCGGTGGGTCTGGGGGAGGCTGGTCGGTGAGGCAGCAGTTCTGGGGTCTTAGAGTTAAGGCCCAAGAAGCTGCTATTACCCAAGGGCTGTGGGCCCCCCTGCAGGGTCACGCCAGACCCCAGGGACAGACGGGGCTCTCACTCAGGTCTGGGGGCTCCCACATGGTCCCAAAAGTGCTCTTGGCACGCAGATGAAGAGTCCCCAGGGCAGCTGGGGCACACTGGTCACTTTTCTGAGCCTTACCCCCTCTTGCTGGACTCTGCTACTGACTCACAGTGGCTGTTCCTTTGTCCTCAGCAGAAAGAGCTCAGAAATGAAATTACTGTTTAAGGACGGCTTCCCTGCAGTGGATCCACTGGGAGAAGCAGTGTCTGAGTCCAGCCGGTCACTCCGCCAGGGGACTCTGTGGCCTGCCCCACTGCTTTGGGCCCTGTGGGTGCTGTGTCTCCATTCACTCATCCCTGAGGAAGTGGGGTGCAGCACAGCAGTAAATTAGGCCACCCCAGTCCCCACCCTCAGGTGGGGGCTCAGTCTGACGGGGGAGACAGACCACAGACAAACAAGCAGCTACAAACACGAGGGGTCAGGTGTGGTGAAGGTTGGGGTGGGCAAGGGGAATGACGCTGGGTGCCTGGGAAGGTCAGGAGGAGGGTCCAGTGCAGGCTGTCCATTTGAGGACACTGGGGCAGGGAGGGAATTCCAAATCTGTGGGAACAGTGCTCCAGGCATAAGGAACAGCATGTGCAAAGGCCCTGAGGTGAGATTACACTGGCTGTGTGTTCGAAGGAGGTCAGTGTGGCTGGATCGAGGTGGCCCAGGGGCAAGGTCAGAGAAATGGGGAGGGGCAGTCAGGTAGCCCCTCCCACTGGGGGGAAGCAAGGGCCCAGGACTGGGGGCGGAGGCTGCTGGAAGGGAAACCTGCCTGCATTCCTTCACTGTCCCTCCTTCCACTCTCCTTTCTTCTTTCTTTCTTTTCTTTCTTTCCTTCCTTCTTTCTTTCTTTCTTTCTTTCTTTCTTTCTTTCTTTCTTTCTTTCTTTCTTTCTTCTTTCTTTCTTTCTTTCTTTCTTTCTATCTTTCTATCTTTCTATCTTTCTATCTTTCTTTCATCGTCATCCATGCAGACTCACTCATTTATTTATTGTTCATTCATCTACCACCCACTTATCACTCATTCATCATCCTTTATTCATTCACTGGGTGTTCTGTGAGCCCCCAGTCTACCACCTTCCCAGGGGACAAGTCAGACCCCTCTCTGCCCACCTTTCAGAGGCTCGTAGTCTGGGGTTGGGAGCAGCTGGGATGTTTATTCGACCCACGGGGCAGCTTCCACGGCCCCGGTGTCCCTGGCTGGGCCCGTCTGTGGGCAGCACATCTGTGTGGACTGGCGAAGGGCATTTTCTTGGGTAGTGCCAGGCCGAGGGTTGCTGCCCTGGATGCCGGGTGTTCAGAAAAAGTGGGGGCTGGACCCCTCCCTGGTCATTACCAGTTCATTACCTGAACCCCCAAGTGCAGGGCCAGTCTCACCATCATGCTCATTCTCTGCCCTGTGGCCAGCCCGGGACCTGTCACACACGCTGAGGTCACTGTTTGCCAGCAAGTGCGGGAAGGATGGACAGCCAGGGCTACCCCCTTTGCAGCCCCACCTCTGACCCCTGCACCACCCAAATTGGGGGCGTTCTTTATCTACCTGGATGCCTCGATTCGCAGGCTGCCTGGGCTGAGTCGTCATGGGCGCAGCCCAGCAGCGGGGCTCAAACAGTTGCTGGACTGAGCGAGCGGTGGCTCCAAGCCGGCCTTGTCCCTCCCTCTGCCTGTCTGAATGGGTTAATTCCAGGAGAGACATTTTGTGGGGGCAACAGCCGAGGAGCCCCCTGTAGGCCCCCATCAATGTGTGCCCTTCCTTTGAGCCACTGTGCCTCCTATGCCATCTTGCAGGCCCCACTGAGCTGCCGCCTTCTCTGAGAAGCCTCCCCTGATCGCCCAAAGTCATCTATTTCCTTTGCGGCTCTTATGACCCATCACGGCCTGATTCACCAGTCTGTCTCCTGGGTCACTGTCTGTCTCCCTCAGTCTCTGGGAAGCCCCGTGAGGATGCAGAGTAGCCACTGCCTGTGCTGTGCTACACCTGTACCCCCGGTGCCAGCACAGGTCAGGCCCAAGCGGGTCCGCCCCACAGGGAGGAGGCGTGAGTGAGGCGGAAAAGAGCCAGGCACAGAGGGATTTGAATTCAGGCTCTACTGCTAACTAGCAGGGTGGTCTTGGGCAAGAGCCTGCCTCTGGCCAAGCCTCAGTTTCCCTGTCCTCACTTATCTGTGCAGGTGGTCGCTCAGCCCAGGCCTGGCCCCCAGGAAGCTGCTGTGACGGCTGCGTCCCTGCTCAGAGGTTCAAGATGCACCCCCACGGAGTTTTCACCAGGCACTCGGCTGGGCTTGGGCCCAGCAGCAGGGGCTGGGGACCATGTGCAGCCAGTCACTAAATTCCCTTTACCTCTGTTGGTTGGCCACACAGCCTTGGAAGACCCTTGTTCTGCCATTCTACTCTGCCTGCCGGTCTCTGAGCAGGCAGGGTCTCCCCACTTGACAGAAGGGAAGACTGAGGCCCAGGCATGCAAACTTACAGAGCCCTGCAGCCAGACAGAGCATTGTGAGAATCCACGGAGACCACCGCGCTTGTCGTCCAGATGGGGAGAACGAGGGTCCCAGAGGGGCAGGGCCCCTGGGGTGCCCCAGGGAGTCTGGGCCCCTGGCCCAGGCTCCTTCCTAGGCCTCCAGGGCAGAGCCCCAAGGCCCGGGGTGGGGGCTTCTTCCCTCTTGCGCTGCCGCCCCCAACCTGGGCCTCCGAGGAGACAGCAGAGCTGTCAGGAGGGATCAGCAAGGCCCTGGCCCCATCTCCCCAGATTTAATTAGCAGGCCTTTCATCTCTGTCTTGAAAAAATCCACTGTCTTCTGTCTCCTTAATTAACGTTCGCTAAGCAAATCAGAACAGGGTTTTTCTCCCTGCTTTCTTCTCCTAGAAGGTTTTAACCCTTGGTAGGTGGACTGTAGGGAGCAGAGTATGGCACCCTTGCTTGCAGCCCCAAGCTGGGGGCTGCGCCTCTGCAGGGAATTCCCAGTCCCAGGTACAGCAGGCTAGTTCCCCTGTCAGCCACACACAGACACCAGCCCCTCCTCCCACACCGCCTCCAGGCTGGTCCCCTGGATTCCACCACAATCATCTTCCTGGAGGAAACTGATAGGGGTCCTGCTGCCTTCCCAGGCTCCCTGCCACCGTGAGGACAATGGGCTAGGACCACTCGCAGGTTGTGGGGTTGGGCTTCAAAGCTACAGGGACACTGAGGCCGTGTGGCCCATGGCTTTGGTGCCCCTTCAAGGGTGTGGGTTGCAGGTCCTGTGTATGCAGCGGGGTCACGGTGGACCCTGCTGGGAGGTCGCACTCAGAGCCTTCTCTTGATAGAGAGCTGGCAGCAGGCACCCTATTGCCCGGTGTCCCAAATGGTGACTTGCAGCTCTCCTGGCTCATTCCTGCAGCCACAGAGGTGTTTACTGCCCTTTGTCATGCAGATTTTGGGGTTATCCTGGGACTTAGTAGACCCCAGCCTCTCCCTGACACCCTTCCTGGGAGAATCAGACCGCAGGGATGAGAGACCTGGTCATGGCCAGCTGTGGATGTGTCCTGTCTGGGCCTCAGTTTCCCCATTTGTACAGTCAGAGCCCTGGACCCAATGACTCTCCTGGTCTCAGGTGCATGGGCTGTGCAGGGATGGCCAAAGTGTTCCTGTGCTGTGGGGGGCGGGGGGCGGGGGGCTGGCACAGAAGAGTGTGTCCCGAGTGGGACTGATGTTGCCACCTGGTGGTCGATCCTGGGAGAACACTTACAGCTGGGTGGACAGCGCTGGGAGAAGGTGGAAATGCCGCAGGCTCAGGGAAACCTGGCAGGAGACCCCCCAGAAGATCCCGACTAAGGTGGCCAGCAGAGGCAGGACAGTCCCCTGGGGGGCTTCTGCCAGGAGCCGGGCAAGGTCTCGAGCGCCCCTATTATATCAGCCACGTGGTTCCTGCTTATTCCCCAAACAATCCCTGAACTATGCACAGTGCAGGCCCTGAGGACCGGGGCAAGGCACATGGGGTCCCTGCGAGCGCCAGAACCCCCATAGGACAGCTCCTGCAGAACCCCCATAGGACAAAGCCCTGGCTCATTGCCATGGTACCCAGCACCCCACATCACCTGGCCTCTGCACCCTGCTCCAGCAGTGCCCCCAGGGCCCACTCCCCACCCGGAGCTACAAACACTCAATGGACTCGCCCTGCCCATCCCCACCTCAGGGCCTTTGCACTCGCTGTGCCCCCCACTGGTGACGACCTTTCCCCCACTCCTCCCTGATGGCTCTGTGTACTCGTCACCTCTTCCGGGAAGCACCTGCCAACTCCAAGCAGAGCCAGCCACCCCACCCTCCCTGCACCCCACTCTCCCTGCACCCCAATACTTCCATGTACCACCTTCTGCTACACCCTATTGGCCTGCTCACAGAGTCTGTGCTAAATGTTATCTAGTGCTTTCTCTAGCATCTTTTCAGAAGAACACGTGGCTTTTCTCCTTCGATTTACTAACTCGAATGAAGGGAGAGTAAAATGAGGCATCTACTGGAGAAAGCGCAGCCAAGTCCTCTCAATGACATTTGTGATGAGACCAGGGACCTGCTGTCACAAATATCAGGTTAGAGTCTCTTTGCTTTGAGGGCAGAGAGGGACTGGCAGCAGATGAACTTCTCAGAGTTAAAGGAGCCATGGCCGCGTGAGGAACCATCTCAGTCACTGCTAGAAAGGGGTGTGTGAAGAAAGACCCTTATCATGCCCTGGAATTTCAGGACTAAAAAGGGACAGGTGAGCAGGGTCCCTTTAAGGAGAAGCCATTGAAACCTCGCAATGGCAGGAATGCAGCTGTATCAGGACCAACCCGGTTTTACAGACAGGACCCTGAGGATCCAAGGCTATGGGCCCCAGCAGAGCCAGAGTAAGGGCGCTCGGGCAGCCCCAAAGCCGGGCACTCCCAGGCGCGGCCGCCAGGTGGGGTCAGCGCCAAGGGACGGCGTGGTTGGGCGGTGGGAGTCTGCAGTCGGTCCCTCCCGCCGTCCCTCCCAACCCGGCCTAGGGTCCCGCCCGCTGGCGAAGGCGGGCCCTGGCGCCCTGTGGCGCCGTCCGCACCTACCAGAGCCAAGTCGAGCTGAAGAATCAGGAGCGCACAGCCTGGAGCGCGGGGCGTCGGTGCCCTGGGCCATGGCGGCGTCCGTGCTCCTGCTGGTCCTGGCGCTCGCGATGCCGCGGGCGGCTGGTGCGGGCATGGGCGCGTGTTACGACGGCGCGGGGCGCGCGCAGCGCTGTCTGCCGGTGTTTGAGAACGCAGCATTTGGCCGACTTGCTGAGGCCTCGCACACGTGCGGCCACCCACCCGAGGACTTCTGCCCGCACGTGGGCGCGCTGGGGGGCATCGGGGCGCAGTGCCAACGCTGCGACGCCACGGACCCCCTGAGCCACCACAATGCCTCCTACCTCACCGACTTCCACAGCGAGGATGACAGCACCTGGTGGCAGAGCCCGTCCATGGCCTTCGGCGTGCAGTACCCTACCTCGGTCAACATCACTCTGCGTCTGGGTAAGGGGGCAGGGGGCTCCAGGCAACACCACCATCTCATCCTCTGTCCCCACCCACTGTGTGCGCGCCTTGGGTTGGCTGTGGAACCCAGTATGGGGGTTCAGGAATGGAACCTGCATCCCCCATACTGGTTAGACGGATGGCTGTGCCCTCAGGCTGGAGGGGCGGGAAGCCTCAGGGAGCCCAGAACCAAGCAGTGGATCCAGGCGCAAAGACCACTCCCTGTAGTGGTCCTCCTAGGGAAGGAGGGGAGGTGACCACCCAGGGGATGAACCAGTCTGCCCGCCCTCTAAGGCAGGAACCTAAGCTTGGGCCTCCTGGTCCCCTTCGGGCCTCAGTGCATCCCCGAGGCCGTGTGCGGTCCCTGCGTGTGGTCTTCAGGCGGGAGCCAAGGCGTTCCCCCCCAGGCAGGTTTATTCTTCCCGGTGGGAGCCTGCTTCACGCTGCTGTTGGGAGCCGGCCGCAGAGCATGGCTTTTCTGCTGTGCCTGTGTCCCTCCACCCAATGCCCCGCCAAGGTACAGGGGCCTGGGATCCCTGGGAACCAGAGTCCAGAGTCTGGAGGGACCCAGCCCTTTGCTCCCGGGTCCTCCCCTACTGTGGGATTGGGAGTGCCCCTCCCCCCATCCAAGTCCAACCCAATCCAGGTGCCCCTGGAGCCCCTAGAGGTGCTGGCACTGAGCTGAGCTCTGCCCTGCGCAGCCTCCGCAGGCTCTTCAGGGAGGAGGTGTTTCAGCCGGTCCTCTCTGTTATCTCTGGGTCCTAAGTCTCCCTAAACTTCAAAAACTCAAAGTGTTTTATAACTTATTTTGGCTGCTAAATGTGACCTGAAGCTATTTATAGACCTTGTTTATCCTACTTAGAGTGAATACTGGTACATTTGGCTGCTGAAACCTTATTTGAGTATAGCCTGTGGCCCCAGGCCCCACTGGCGTGTGAACATGGCCTGAGTCTTGGGGCATCTGTCTAAACTCTGGAAAATGTGGAATTGCAAAGCACATCTGGAGCCAAGCAGTTTGGAGAAGGGGTTATGGGACCGCATCCCCATTTTTCCAATGAGAATACTGAGGCTCAGGGAGGTTAAGAGTTTTGCCCAACGGCACACAGCTGCTAAATGGCAGTCTGGACATGAACATCTGTGTGCAGTGTATCCAAAATCAGAGCAAAAAGTCCTTTATGTGAGCTCTGTCACTGGAGGGGGCCCTTCCCAGCCCTGGGGGACAGTGCCTCCAGAAGGGTGGGGAAATGACATTTAAGTGAGGTGGGGGGCCCTGGGGCCCCTCAGCAAGCCTTCCAGTGCTGGTTGCTGTCCCAAGAAGCTCAGGTCCCTGGGCCTTGTCACCTTCCCTTAGCCTATCAGGACCTCGAGGTGGGACGTCTAGATGGGGCGTGGTCTCGACCCAGCGGGTGACAGGAAACCAGTGGGGGAGGAAGGCTGGGGGAGCTGGCTGGACGGGGCTGGCAGGGCCCCAAGACCCCAGGGGAAGGAATCTGGGACAGGGTGGGGGTTGTGGAGGAGACAGGCTGTTCCATGACAAAGGGGGCGGGTTTGCTTGATGTGTTACATGTGTCGTGGAATCCAGGGGCCAGCAGATGGCTCGGCCCAGGCACCAGCCAGGTGGGCGGGTGGGGAAGTGTCTGCACTTGCAGGCAGTCCCCGTTTGGCCCACGCTGGTTGCGTGCCCAGCCGTGTGCTTCCGCTGTGTGGCCTCCTTGAACTCTGCCCAGGCTACTGACAGCACAGTGGGTGCCCTCCCTTCGTAACCAGGGACTCCGAGGCTGGGACCCCACACTGACACACACTCACGCTCGAGCACGGGCATGCACACACTCACACACACGCGGGTGTATCCCACCCTGCACCAGTGTTCTTCCACTGTGTGTACAACATCAGGCGTAGAGGAGGGTTCCACAAGTTTGTACAGTGAATGAACAAACGGATGAATGAATGGCAACGCTACCTCCTCCGTCCTGTGCTTGTGTGCCCAGCCCAGGGCTCTGGGAGACAGAACAGGGTACAGATCACAAAACGAGCACAGCCACTCGGGGTGGGGGGGAGGACAAACGCCATCTCCTCTCATACTTTGGTGTCCTCTCTGTAAAGCAGGGATAAGAGTGGCCACCTCCTGGGGGGGTTGCTGGTTCCATGAGCTGGGGCGGAGCTGTGACAGTCCCTGTGTGTGACCAACGTCACTGCTGAGAGCAGCCCTGGGCTGAGTTTCCCCTGGGGGGTGTTCCCTCTGAAGGGATTGAGAAATACTTGCCAAGCTGGCCCATGTTTGGCTCCATCGGACTTCGGTTTGCTCCACACCGAGCCACGGATTGCGTGGTATCAGAGGAAGAAGAGGCCTGGGGTTGTCACCATATTCCCAGCGGAGGCCCCGTGGTCAGGCGAAGTGGGCGGGGAGCCTCTGCTCCTGGTCCTCAAGCCGCCTCCACTGGCCCCTCTCTGCTGGGCCCTCCCCGTCTCCTTGACAGCTTTGCTGGGGAAGGGGAGCGTGGGTGGCCGCTGGACCAGGGTCTCCTTGGGGGAGCGGGGTGAGGGGCAGTGGAGGGGCGGCAGTCCATCAGTTCCCTGGTAGAGATCGCTGCTTTCCCAGCCCCCCACGAGCTCACAGACATCTGTTCCAGATCCCAGTTGCCAAGCCAAGCCTTCCAGTCTGGGATGAAAGGCAGCAGCGGGGTCTGGCGGCGCCCCGCCCTTCACTGAAGGCCAGGGAGGGGGCACTGGGGCCTGGTGGCGGGTGTGGAGCATGGGGTGTGGATGGCTGTCACTGGTAACAGACATGAATCAGGGGGCTCTCGCCACGCAGGGATTAAAATCCCCACTGAGTCGGCACGATGTGTTCCTTTATAGACAGGCGGACTGAGGCTCCGAGAACCAGATCCTTTGCCCAGAATGAGGTGACCATACTTGACAGACCCCAGGACCCTCCCCTAACAGTGCTGCTCTGGGGAATGATACCCATCGCGGGCAGATGCCCATGAGGCCGGTCCAGGCTTTGCATTAGGCTGGGGAGGAGAGGGATCTCTTTGTCCACTTTCTTGGATTCCTGAGAACCTCCTGGAGTGACAGACAGACCCTCCAGTCCCTGTTTTCCCAGCAGATGAGTTCTGGGCCCCTGAGAGCAGGGGGAGTCACAGGGGGAAGGGGGTGGGCTCCTGCCTTCCCTCCAGCCCGCCCCTACCACCAGAGCACAGGCTTCGGGGTCCTGCCCTGCCAAGGTCTGGCTGGGCCCAGGACCGAGGAGACTGGGAACACACTTAGGGTACAGGGACCTCACTGAGATCTGAAGGGTGGCAGGAGGGGACATGAGAATGAAGGGCATTTCGGGTCGGGGGGCAGCGACCTCCTGGTGTGGGGAGCCAGGAGGCTGCGCCCCACATCCTGAGACCCGCACAGCCCCGGCGGATGGAGAGGACAGGAGGAAGAGACAAGGGCACTCGGCCTGGGCCTTGTGGGGCAGCGGGAGGGCCTTGCTGGCCGCTGAGGAGCCCAAAGCCGGCTGGGCCTCCCGAGCTTCGGCCCCACCACGTCTTCACCGTGTCTTCCCGCCGAGCGGGCAGCCCTGTTTGCGCTGGCTGCGGCCAGCACCGGGGCGAGTCCTCCTTCCTGCTCCCTAGGGGTTCTGGCTGGAATGCTGGGCCCCAGGAGGTCCAGGGGTCAAGGCAGCGATCCTGGTTAGCTTCCACCCACAGAAGCAACCCCGCCTCGACCCTCCTGGGCTTCCCAGGACTGACCCAGGAGTGGCAGGAGGGGCATGTCCCAAATCCCAGGAAGGATGCCTGCAGCCTCTGTTGACCCCTTACCCACCTCCCATTCAGCTGCCGCCGGCTGCCTGTCAGCAGGGCCGTGGACGAGCCACGGTGGCCTCGCTTTCCTCCTGGTCTTTGCCTGTGCGCTTACGTTTGACCTGTAGTCTCTCTTCCTGCCTTCTCCTGCCTAACCTGCATCCCGCTCACAAACAGAACAGGGGGAGCGCCTGCTGTGGGCCTGTCCCTGTGCCACGGCCTGGTGACACAGCTGCTGGCTGCGCCGTCTGCCTCGCTCAGCCTAGAGGTGCCCTCCTTCAGGAAGCCCCCGACCCCTGGGATTGGGCAGAGGGCCCACCGGGGCGATCTTCCAGCCCCTGGCCCGTCCCTGTCCCAGTCCCCGTTTGGACTGTGCTGCATTGTGGTTCCAGTTTGTGTGCGTTGGTGTGTCGGCTGTGCTCCGAGGACTCTGAGGAAATGCCTGTTTCCACAGCTGGACCCGGCGCCCAGCACAGGCCCCCCATGCCATGGGGCCCCATAAATGTTGGTCTGGCCAGTGAGTGGGGGTCACAGCTAACATTCAGTTGTGTGCAGGCCACCTGCCTGGGGCTGTTCTAAATGCTTGCAGGCACTCGCTCATTGAACCCTATTGTTGTCAATGCACTTTGTGCTAATGGGGAAACTGAGTCACTACTCTCGAGTCACTTACCCAGTTAATGGGGTGGGGTAGGTATTTTGGCCAAGGCCACAGAGCCAGCCGGTCAGTGGTGGAGCTGGGTTACAAACCCCAGCATTTCAGTCATGTCTCAGTGCAGACTGGACCTCAGAATCCTTCTTAACACAAAACCCTAGGCAATAATCAATCTGATGAAACCTGCTCACTCTCTCCAGTTAGACAATAGGCTTGACAGACTTGATCCATATTTGGATCTCTGACTCTTGGCCCAAAGATGAGACAACAGTGACGGGCCAGCCCTGCTCCAGCCTGGCTCTTACGGAGGCTGGCATCGCCATCATGGGGACTCCCCCGACCAGAATTGCCAGGAGCTGGGGTGGGAGAGGAGAACAGAGCTGAGGGCCCGGAGCGGCTCTCACCGCCTGGTCCTAATACCCGGCAGTGGGCAGGGCAGCCTCACCCTCACGCTCTGGCTCAGCTTCCCACCCTGCCCCCTCCAGCCCCGCCTCCCGGCCCACTGCTCCCCAGATGGCTCCAATTAAAAGGCTTGGTTTTGTTTCCCTTTTCCCAAAATAAGCCTCTCCATTCTGTTCCGAGCTCACCCCGGTCCGCCGTGCCAGATGTGGGCCGGCCCGGTTTTATGGCCGCCCTGCTGTCATTCCTGATGGGCTGTATGTCCCAGCTGCTTGGACAGGACATGGCTCAGAGCTCAAGGTGCTGGCTCAGTGGCAGTCTCCCTGGGCAGCCCCTTCTCTCTGAGCCCCGAATGGAGGGGAGCCTGGTTCCAGGCAGCAACTTTGGGGCCAGACGGGCCTGCAGTCGAGCCAGTGGCCTCAGCTGTCTTCTGCGTGACAGTGGGCAAGTCCCTCATTTGTAAAACAAGCACAGTGACGGGACTATTTGGGGATGTCTCGAGAATCTGTGTGTACAACACTGTGCAAGGTGCCTGGCACATAGTAGGGCTCAGTAAATGTTGGCTGTTGTGCAAGTGCTATTTGGGGGTCAGGACTTACAGACACACTGTGACTGGTTCAGCCGTGTTGTTGGCCTGCCTGTCTCAACGTGCTGACCAGATTATAAACTCCTGGAAAGTACACGTCATGCTTGTCTTTCCTCACTCATTCGGCAGGCATTTAGTGAGCACCTACTATGCACCAGGCGCTGTGCTCCAAGGGAGAGATTCACAGCCCTTGTCCCAGGGGATCAGAATCCAGTGGCAAAGATGGGCAGGTGTTTGCATAACAGGGTGAGGAAGCCCAGGGTGGCTGGGGGAGCCCAGTGAGGCGCCTAGACCCACGGCTTAAGGATGAATAGCCATCAGCCTAGGAAAGTGGAAGACGGATGTTCTGCTCAGGGATGAGGTTGGGGCATGTGGTTTGCCCGCTAAACCAGTGGGATGAGCAGGGATGTGTAGGAGCCAGCCAGATAAGGAGTAGAGGGAACAGCATTCCAGGCAGAAGGAACAGCATGCTGGTCAGCTGGGCGGTAAGATCTGTGTGCCACCAAGCAGGGTAGCCACAGTTTATAGGTGGGGACGGTGTTCTGGTCCAGCTTTCCTGCTGGGGCACACCTGTCCCCCACACCACCCTGAAGCCTCGCCAGCCACTGGGGCTTGCAAGGGTCCGGGTTGAAACTGCAAATTTAATTCTTGTTCCTGTGTAGAAGACCGGGGCGGGGGGTGGGGGTGGGGGCTTCCTTCCCAGCCTTCAGGTTGCCTTAGACAGAAACCTTTTCATCACAAAGCGAGGATTAAGTTGCTTTCCTGGCTCTTCTAATTAACTCTTGTAACAAAAAGTTCCTGCCGAGTCTCTGTGATGTTCCAGCACTTTCTCTCACCTCCTGGCCCAGCAAGGAGGAGGAAAAGCAGCCTCCCGCATTCCTTGTTTGCATGGGCTCCCTGGGACCGTCTTTTTCCCATCGAGCTTCTCGCTGCCAGCTGCCTTTCAAGTGGCTCCAGGCTCCCCTCCAGACACCAGGCGAGGTGCCTGGGTGTTCGGTGTTTACCCGGGAGTCTGGGGCACCGGGACCCGCCTGCACAGCATCCTCCTGTGAACGCACATCTGGGCGAAGTCCCCGCCTGTTCCCCAGGCTTGAAGCCTGCTGGGAACAGAAGCAGCCACTGGGCTGTCCCCAACACAACTGTCAGCCACCCAGACTTTCTTCTGAGGGACTTGGGGTTACAGTGCCAAGTCGGGCTGCTTCAGGGCTTTGCAAAACATCTTAAAAGAGAACATGACAAGGCAGTTGCTTAAATAAAAAAATTTTTAATGTGTTTTCTCCAGCTTTTAAATTGAAACAAGCTTCGTGAGAGAAAACTGGGGAAATGCAGAACAATGAGGCAGGGAAGGAGGGGTTCTGCCCCAAGGACAGGCACAGTCTTCTGTTCCGCATCTTTCTTTTTTGCCCATCCTTGAGAGATTTTTTTTTCTTTAGAGAGGTTTAAATGTAATTCGATGACTCTGAATGGTGCATCTTGTGTCTCTTTTTTCATTCAACATTTTGACTTAGCTTTGCCCAATATGATAGACGAGTGGTCAGCTGTGTTGACGGCTTTGCACACCCCTGAGTTTATACCTACTGTGTACAGTAGGGTCCGGCACAAATAACGCCCCTTTTCATGACCAACTTTTTTATGACAAAGTCATAAGCATGTCATTCTGTGACATAACAATACTACACTCAACCACACCATAGGACATTTTAGGTGAAACGTTCCAATTAAATCAACACATTATTACACTCATATTATCACCCTCCCGACCACACTCACGCAGGCGTTACTGCTGCCGGATCCTGTGTGTGTTCAAACTCTTTTTACGGAGGTACAAGACGCATACCGTGAAATTTGCCATCGTAACCATCTTAGGGGCACCGTCCAGTGCCATTCCGCACATTCACACTATGGCGTCACTGTCACCGCCATCTGTTTCCAGAGCCTTGTCATTTTCCCAAACTGAAACTCTGTCCCCGTGAAACACGGACTCCCAGCCCCACCCCTGGGCCCTGGCAATTAGCATTCTGCAGTCTGTCCCTGTGGGCTGGGCCCTCGTGGGGACCTCCGGTCCATGGGATCACACGGTATTCAACTTGTGGTGACTGGTGTATTCCCCTCGGTGTGATGTCCTTAGGGCTCATTCATGTTGTAGCGGGCATCAGAATGTCCTTGCATCTGAAAATAAACAGGCCGGGGTGCAGCTGGACTCCGTCCTGGGTGTCCATCACCTGTGGACGGATGCTCGGGTTCTGTCACCGTTCGGTCGATGTGAACAGTGCTGCTACGGACCGGGATGAGCAGACAGGTCTTCAAGACCCCGACTTCAGTCTTCTGGACACACCCTGAATCGGAATTGCTGGATCGTGTGCTCATTCTATTGTAAACTTTTTGAGAAACTACCAAAGTTTTTCTTTGCAAATGCACCATTTTACATTTCCACTGGAACCCAGTGCATTGGGTTCCAGTTTTTCCACGTGCTCGCCAACACTTGTTATTATCATTTAAAAAAATTATAACCATTCTAATGGATGTGAAGTCCAATTTATAAAAATATATATAACAGCTTTATGGAAATATAATTAATTCACCATGTAATTCACTGGAAGTGCTGGATTCAGTGGTTCTTAGTATATTTGTAGGGTTGTATACCCTTCACCACAGTCCATTTGGGAACATTTCACTACCGTGGCTGCTGTGGCTCAGTAGATTGAGCACTGGCCCACAGACTAAAAGGTCACCGGTTCAAGGCCCCGTCAGGGCGCATGCCTGGGTTTCGGGCCAGGTCCCCAGTTGGGGGGTGTGAGGCAACTGATTGATATTGCTCTCCCTCTCTCTCCCTCCTTTCCCCTCTCACTAAAGATAAATAAATAAAATCTTAAAAAACAAGAAAATGTCGTCACTCCCAAAAGAAGCCCTGTACGCATCAGCAGTCACCTCCCAGGCCCCCCCGCCATTACTTGACAACTAATCCACTTTCTGTCTTTATGGATTTGCCTGTTCAGGACATTTAATATCAGTGGAGTCGTATAGAAAATGTAGTCCTTTGTGATTAGCTTCTTTCATTCACCATAATATTTTCGAGGTTCATCCACGTGGTAGCATGTTATCAGGGCAGACGGTCCCTGACTTTCAATGAATTGACTTACAATTTGTCTGCTTTATGATGGTGTGAAAGCGATACACATTTCGTAGAAACCCCACTTGAATTTTGAATGTTGCCCTTGTCCCTGGGCCAGCGGTATGCGGTGGGACACAGCTGAGGCTCCGCGGCGGTTGTGTTCCCGTGGTTTTGGATGCTGCGTTCTGTGGTTTGGTGCAGCACCCTGTCTACCAAATGCCGGCTGTGTCTCCTGCTTCTGGTGGGAAGACAAGAAGGCAATGAATGAAACTCAAGGTCATGGTCGAGCTGGAGGCTAATGTAAGAGCTCTGGGCACGTGCAGATCGGTTGGGCCGAGCTGTGGTGGTGGGTAGGTTAGGTGTGGTAAGTGCGTTTTTGACTTACAATATTTTCAACTTGCCATGAGTTTATCTGGACGTAACTTTGTCATAATCAAGGAGCATCTGTACCTCATTCTTTTTTATTGCCAAACGTTAGTCCATTGTATGAGACTCCAGGAAGGAACCCCCAAGGCAACGAGGAGCACCGGTGGCCCAGAGAAGCTGAATGACAGTGGACTGAGGGTTGAGCTGGGAGATGAGGCCGCGGGGTGGGCAGGTGAGCTTGGGTCGGAAGTGAAGTTAGACGGACGTGTGAGGAACAGAGGGTCCAGGGAGAACTGTGTTAGGGTTTGGAACTTGGAACAGGGCTGTCTCCAGACACCAGTGGTCTGAAGTCACTGAGAGGGAATGAGGCCAAAGTCACAGGTGGAAGGGCCGGCTTTGGTGGGATGTAGTGAAAGAAATAACTTTCTAACAGTAGAGCAGTCTTCTTCAGGATGTGGCAGCATCTTGTGGCTGGAGATACTTGAGCAAAGAGAGGTGGCTCCCTGTGGGGGTGCTATAAGGCAGATTTCCAAGTAGGGAGGCCAGCTGGCCCAAATCCGGGATGGCAAATACCAGAAAGGCATGTCCACCTTGTCCCCTGCATTGCCCCGACAGGCATCACTAATCGATGGCGGCGCTCCCAGCACAATGCTCCAGACAGCCTCTAATGATCCAAGACAGTTCATGTAGCACAGCCGACCTACTGTCTCTGGACCAGGCTTCTGACTGCCCCTCCCTGTCTGTGAAGTGAGTCTGTGTCCTCCCACTGCAGGGAAAGCTTACGAGATCACCTACGTGCGGCTGAAGTTCCACACCAGCCGCCCTGAGAGCTTCGCCATCTACAAGCGCAGCCGCACGGGCGGCCCGTGGGAGCCCTACCAGTACTACAGCGCCTCCTGCTGGAAGACCTATGGCCGGTCCGAGGGCCACTACCTGCGCCCCGGCCAGGACGAGCGCGTGGCCTTCTGCACCTCCGAGTTCAGTGACATCTCCCCCCTGAGTGGGGGCAACGTGGCCTTCTCCACCCTGGAGGGCCGGCCCAGCGCCTACAACTTCGAGGAGAGCCCCCTGCTGCAGGTCAGATGGGGCGGCGTTGGGGGGCGGGGACTGGGCTTAGGGTAGGACACCTGGTCCAGGCACCACAGGAAAGTCTAAAGTGGCTGAACACAGGAGGACCTATGAGATGCTGAGGTTTTCAGATTTTAAACAACAGAAGTTTTTGTTGTGTCTAAACCTTTTGTGGACACCTGATAACGAAGTAAGTAGAGGGGGTGACTCAGGCAGGCAGGCAGGCAGACGTGTTTCTTTCCTGACCTCCCGGGTCAGCCCTGTGGCTCCAGGATCCTTGGGGCAGCCGCCACCTCACCAGATGCCTCCCTTATGGAGGTGGGGAAACTGAGGCCTGGAGGGGAGAGGAGGTTTTCCAGGGGCTCGCCTGTGGGGAGGGCCCAGGCCAGACCCCGGGTGTCCTGACTCCTGGCCAGTGCTCCTTCCAGAGCCCCCGGCCAAGGGCCTCGCTTCCTCCCTGAACCCGCAGCGCCGCCTGCCCCGTGTGTCTACACGGGCTCTTCCGAGGATGATGCGGAGAATGGGAGCAGAACATGCGTTTGGAATCAGAGTCCTGGGTTCTGCGCTGACGCAGAACTTTCGGGAACGAGATGGAAATGCTCACAGTGGTGGCCACTAGCCCAGGGGTCCGTTAGAGCACTTAAAATGTGGCAAGCACGACGGCCTTTAAGATGTTTCACTTTAACGACTTTTCATTTCAATCGCCCACGACGCCACGTTGGGCGGTTAGCGATCACGTGGCTGGCGCAGTGCTTGGCGCGGAGAGACACTCGCTCACACTTTGAAGCTGAAAGTCACGGTAGCTCACTGTCCTCGTCCTCAAAGGTGAGAGCACCGCAGACCTGTGGCTGTGTCCATTTACACAGGTCCCCGGCCAGCCCACCCGGCTCTGCTCAGTTATGGGGCCGCACTGGTATTGGCCCCCACCCACGTCCACCTCCCTGGGCGTTCGTGACTTTTGACCCCAGACACAGTGGCCTGGTTGATTGACGTTCCTGGGCGTTAATGGCCCTCTTGTCCTTTTCCCTGCGTCCAGATAGGCCTGTGCCCAGAAAAACTGCCACGTCTCCTTCACTGGAGAGGTTGCATTTCCTCTGCCTGTCTGGGACAGTGATGGGGTGGGTCCAGAATCCTGTTTGTTCCCAGAGGGGACCTTGAGGCCCCTAGGGAAGTTGTATCCTGCCTGGGCCACCCTGCAAGAGAAAATGGGGAGTCAGCCGGTTCAGGGTCCTCAAGACCACCCTCACATTCCAGATTTGTTTGAGGGACTCACAGAACTCAGAGAAGCTGGCACCCTCAGGGTGAGGATTTATTACAGTGAAAAGAAACAACTGAAACCAGCAAAGGGTCCTGGGGACAGTGCTGATTTCTCCCAGCAACCGTGTGTGACAACCGAGTGTGACACCAACACCCACGGACTGTTGCCGACCAGGGAAGCTCGCTGCACCCGGGTGACTGGGGTCTTCACGGGGTTTGCCTCACAGACCCAGCCAACAGCCTGCACCACAGGCCTTCGTCACACCCGGTCCCTTGTGGCCCAAGGTCCCCATAAGTCACATGTTAGCATAGACTACCTGGGGGGCCCAAGACACAGGGTGAACAAAGACACTCTTATCAAGCAGGACATCAATTGTGATGGCTTAGAGATGACCTCAGGAGTGGGCGGCAAAGGCCAGACCTCTTCTTGGGCAAGGCTCACCTTCACAGCACGGAATCACAGCTCCAGATGCCCAGGCCCTGCTGGTCCCGTGGAGAATGCTCACGTGTGATCGTCTTGATTCTGGCTGAAATGACAGAGCCTCCTCCCCAGGGCTCCAGCCCCACAGATTAGAAAAGGTCAGCCGAGGTTGCCTGAGGACAAGCAGAACATCCAGGGCCTGCTCCGCCACGTCTGCGCCCACGTCTCCACGTCTCGGGCAGAGGCCTAAGCTGGGGGCCTTGGCAGCAGGTTCCCTGACTTGAGGTCTTGCATGTCCAGGACATTGTCCCTAACAGAGAAGCGACCTCAGAAACCCCCACCCCACCTCCCGCTGCTTACAGGCAGAAACCAAGGTCAGAGAAGGACAAAGAAATTCAAGGCCACCCAGCCCTTCTCTCCTGTCCAACCCCCCCAGATACACCCCAGTGGCACTTTCTCTGAGGACAGGGAGCATTTTGGGGTGCAAGGTCACAAAGGATGTGTCCACACAGCTGCTGGGTCCTGGGTCCCACCAGTCCTGGGCAGAATCGAGTGACCGAGCTGAGCAGCCCTCCGCAGCTGCGTCCTGGGGCCTGGCTGAGCTGAAGCCCCGCCCCCGGCCCCTCCTCTGCACCGCAGTTCCGCCCAGAGTCCACCGAGCTTGCCCACTCCTAGTTGTAGTGAAAGTGATGCAAAGTTGCAAAATCCTGTTGCCTGTGTACATCGGGGCTCCAGTTTACCCCAAAATGACCTTTACTCCAAAAGGGCCTCAGGTAGGGAGGCTCCACACAAGTTGGGCTGAAGGAGCAAATGCCCCTGCTCTCTCCCAGCCCCTGTCCCAGTGTCTCAGAGAGATTTGCACACTGTTCCTATGGCCGTTCCAGGACGGGGAGAACAGGTCATAGGCCCTGAAGCAGATGCAGGAACCCAGAGAAGGTTATGTGTGCTGGAGACCGTGGGCAGGTCGGTGCCCTCTGGGCCTCCTGGTATGCTGTGCGGCTTGAGGCAGAGCACTCAGCCTCTCTGAGCCTCAGTCTCTTCATCTGTAGAATGGGGTAGTGAGTCACCAGCCAGGGACCCGGCCCCAAGCGTGTCTGCCTTGGCCTGCTGGCAGGGTGTGGGCTTGACTTTATGCAAGAGATCTCCCAGCAGGAGAGCAGGTGATTTTGAGAGTGTGTTTATTAAACTTGGGGACAGTGAACAAGGGAGGGCTTAGGGTAGGAAAAGCCACAGGAGGGAGCCCAGGTGGGGCTGCTGGGGCTCTTCGGAAATGTTTTGGGGAAGAAGTGAGCCGCAGCGGGGCTGCGGTGCACTCCCTGGGAAGTGAAGGTCACGGTGACAGAGGTGGGCCAAGGTGGGCAGCTTTCAGCTCCCTGGAGAGTCAGAGAAAAGGGGGCCCTTGGAGACAGGATCAGGGGTGGGCCTGGGACGAGCTGCCGCTGCCCACACTCCCCCACCTGCAAGTCTCGTGGGGAACCTTAGAATTTAGGGGGAAGTAAAAGGTTCGTGCCCTACAGCTGGCCCGCACCCCGAGTTTGTCCTGAGGGTTTTCTCGCACTTCTGCAGCCGAGAACCTTAGGGGAGGGTGTCATCAGCTTCCCAGCTGTGTCTGTGATACGCTGGCGCACCAAGGCTAGCACAGAGGGGCTGGGATCTTCTGCAGGGGCTCTGCTGCGCACCAAGGCTAGCACAGAGGGCTGGGGTTCTTCTGCAGGGGCTCTGCTGCGCACCAAGGCTAGCACAGAGGGGCTGGGATCTTCTGCAGGGGCTCTGCTGCTTTGCTTTTGTCTTGGGTCTCTCTGGTTCTAACTGGAATTTTGTTATTAGTTCCCCTGACTTCATCTGTCCTTGGGTTTGGCTAGGACAAATGGCCCTCCCTGGGTCTCTGTGCTCCATGTCCCTGACCGGGGAGATTTAAGCTGTGTGTTCTCTGGCCCGGGAGGAAAGGTACGAACCATTTGCTCTCAAGTGTCCTTGGTTAGGGGAGATAAGGTTTGCGATTCCCCAGCTGGATGTAAGTTGTTCAAACTCTTTGGCCTTGTTTAATTTCCTCGTCGGAGTTTCCCCATTCCACTTGCCTGGGAATTCTCCTGGCTTCTTACCGTCCTCAGCAACAGAACCTACTGGTCAGGTGACCGTGAGCTCCCGAGCCACGGCCACACAGTGTCCACCGAGGGGCCTTCCGTAAACGAGTTCGGGTTCTCCAGGTGGCACTTGTTCTGGTGGAAGAAAAGACGCCGAGAGCCTTCAGTGTGTGCTCAGGGACCGGCAGCAACAGCCTCCCCCACGCCAGGCCCCTGTTAGAAGGTGGAGCCTCGGGCCACCCCAGACCCCTGGGTCAGAAGCAGGTTCTAACCAGGTTGCTGACCTCTGAGAAGTGATCGAGAGTGACGGGGACTGACAAACTCAGCTGAGGTCCCCACTGTGGTTTTCTGGTGCTGGACTGTTCCTCCAGGGCTGACACACTCTGGGGCAGAGGCCTGGGGTGCCAGGCAGCGGGCTTGAGGGTCGCTGAGTCCAGGGAGCAGCGGGGGCCCGCTGGGCTGTGTCCTACTGGGCCACGTCCTGCTGGGCCGAAGACACGAGACTTTGCCAGGAGCTCGTGTTCCGTGCTGATGGGCCCGATGGCTGAACCGGGAGCTCCCGGGCCGAATTAAAGTGCTAATTGAAATGCAGCCAGAGCCACCTGATTGTAGCAAACAGCAAGCAGATGAAAATGCCAGCCTTCGAGTGGGTTCGCTCCCACCTCCCCACCAGCTCTTCCAGGGGAAGCTGCTCATTCGTCGATCAGCAGGTGTTTGCTGGGCCTGCTGCCTGCGGGGGTGCAGCTAGTAAAGGGGCCCGAAGTTCCTACTGTTGTGGGGTGCTGTGTGTTCTGGGGAGACGGACGTCACCTGGGGCAGGTGGCTTGTCTGTGGGAGCCTGGTCTTCAGCATGTGAGACGCCCACAGACCGAGGGCCCGCCATGCGCCAGGCCCAGCTGAGGGGGAGGAGGGCACTGGGATAGTCTCTCCCCCAGCTGGCCTCTAGAATGGGGGAGGAGTCAGGTGACCTGCACAGCGGGGTCACCACTCACCCAGCAGGTGCCAGAGCCCCACGCCTCACTGCCAACACCGGCCATCCTCCAGACACCCTCGTGGACTTGGGACTGTCCCTTGTCCCATCTCACGGAAGGGGCACGGATGCACCAGGACGCTGAGCAGCTTCCCCAGAGTGGCACAGCCAGTGACCCCCCGACATGCAGGCTTCTGATTTCTACAGCGTGCTTGGAATCTGTCTGAGCTCAGCTGGCCCCTCCATCCCCAAAGACCCCCGGGGTCGGCCAGCTGGGCCTCCCAGCAGAGCGGGACGCAGGCAGATACTCTGGGGCCTGCTGATGGCAGCCCTTCCCCTTCCCCTCCCTCCACCCCGCCCCACAGGAGTGGGTCACCAGCACCGAACTGCTCATCTCCCTGGACCGGCTCAACACATTTGGGGACGACATCTTCAAGGACCCGAAGGTGCTGCAGTCCTACTACTACGCCGTGTCTGACTTCTCTGTGGGCGGCAGGTAGGCGGGAGGCAGGGTGGCGGGCACCAGGGCCCCGAAGGTGGCGGCCATGTGGGGGTCGCCCCACGTGGGTAGAGGGCAAAGACGCCACTTCTGGTGTCCCAGGGGAGAGAGAGGGCACAGGACCCCTGCCCCCTGGGCCCGGCACTCGAGGACTGTCTGGCTGCTTCCTGCCTCCCCTCCCAACGCCCTGTGCTTCTCCCGCATCAGCAGTTCCCCCCACCCCCAGCGGGGCACACCCAGCCTTTGCTGCTGCTGTGCCCTCTGCCTGGAAGTCCCTCCCCTCCCCCCTCCCTTTTCATGCCCCGAGTGGCGTCTCCACGGTGCACAGCAGTGCTCTGCGCTCCAGCTCGCTCAGATCACAGCCGGGCCGCTGTCCTTCATGCTGTGCGTGTAAAGCTGGTTGATGGCGACCGCAAGCAGGCCCAGGACTGGAAGCCTTCAAGGTTTCCTTTTTTAAAAAAAATCAGCATTCCTGATTTTATGAGTGGTGAAGCCCATCAACCCCCCAGACCTCCTGGTAAACTGGGGTGCAGCGGGGCGTCATAGGGACCCAGACATTTTTTCACGAGGCTCCGAGGCATCTCAGCCCGGGAAGAACAGTTCAGGCTGCTCCTAGGCCCCAGGTGCCTTTCTCACGTGGGCCGTGAGGCCGTGCCACCGGGGCTCTGGTCCCGGCCACGGTTGTCTCTGGCATCCACCAGCGCGTGCTGCAGTTTGTCCGTTCACACAGCGCCCCTCCCCGAGAAGCGGGGGCTGCTCACCTCGCAGGCTGGCACCCCACGTGGCCACCGGTGCCGGGTGTGCGAGGGGGTGCTGGGACGAGGGCAGACGCAGACGCATGTGCTCGAAGGGCTCCTTCTTGGAAAGTCAAGAGGACGACAGATGTGTTCCTGCCCCCGTCTCGTGGGGGTGGCAGGCAGTAGTCACATCCGTCTCCAGTCATCGTGCCACATGCCCCAGAATGACAGGAACGGGAGGCCAGGGTAGGGCGTGCACCGGTCAGGGAGACTGCCCCGCAGACAGGGACCTGCCGGGGCTGTGGGGGTGAGCGATCCAGGCGGGGGGCCAGCGTGTGTGAGCCCTGGCACGTGAGGACCTGGGGGAAGGCCCTGGGGCTGGAGTGGAGGGTGGGGAGGCGGCTGGAAGGCTGGGCCAAGGACACGGTTTGTTTATTTTTTAAAATAGTTATTTATGTATTTTGTAGAGAGAGGGGACAGGAGGGAGAAAGGAGAGAAACACTGACGTGAGAGAGGCAGTGATCACTTGCTTCTCGTACACGCCCCCACCAACTAGGAACCGAACCCACAACCCAGGCATGAGTCATGACTGGGGATCGAACCGGCGACCTTTTGCTTTGTGGGACAACGCCTGACCCACTGAGCCACACCAGTCAGGGCAACGCAGTTTATTTTTGTCCCCCATACAGAGAGGAGCTGTGGAAGGTTCAGCCAGGCAGTGCTAGGGCTGGGGTTTTGGGGACAGTCCAACCCCCTGACGTCCTCGCTGGGGAGAAGAGGAGACACAGCCAGACTCGGGTGCAGCACTGGGAGATGCAGCAGGGCAGGGAGGGGTGTGCGGGTCCGAAGCTGTTTAGGATGGGAAGGCAGTTCAGGGAGCCTTCGTTTGCTCGTCTGTGAAATGGGGATAATTACGTCCCTGAGGCCACGGCAGTGGGGTCCCAGCGAGATGTGAGTTAATGGCTGGGTCAGGGTGGCCCAGAGGAAGGCTGGGAGCTGGGAGTCAGGGCTGTCCTCAAAGTAGCTTGGCTTGGCCCCTTGGGATAGAGTGGGGGGTGGTGATGGCCCCATGGGATTGGGCTCAGCAGACTGTGGCCTCCAGAGCGCCTCTTTGCTCTGGCCCAATCCCAGATGCCTCCTGGCCTGTGGGAGCGTGGAGGAAGTGGGATGTGGGCCAGGGCTGCCCTCCAGGGCACAGACTCCCTGGGGACTCAAGATGAGTTAGGGGTTGTACCCTGTAAGGAGCATCCTCTTCCTTATTAGATACAGTCTAAGGACAAGGGCATGGGGCACCCCCCCACCCACTGTGAGCTGCCTCCCCAGCCCAGGAGACAGAGGACTTCTTCCTGGGTCTCTCTCAGCCCCTGGGGGGCTCCTCCTGGGCAAGAGCCTGCACAGGCATTTTTGCAAACTTAGCCATTACTAACTGGTGGCCTTGGGCAACTTCTCTGTGCCTCAGTTTCTCCATCCATAAGATGGGCTCGAGCTGGCTTGTGAAGT
This sequence comes from Tonatia bakeri, assembly GCA_004024845.1. Taxonomy (NCBI): domain Eukaryota; kingdom Metazoa; phylum Chordata; class Mammalia; order Chiroptera; family Phyllostomidae; genus Tonatia; species Tonatia bakeri. The sequence goes on along the minus strand of PVIA01003495.1, from coordinate 124,692 downwards.
GCAGCAGGGTCACATGTCAACAGAGCCCAAAACAGTCGAGCCAGGAGCCAGCACAGCCAGTTCCTTACTGTTGCCCCAGGCACATAGTAGGTGCTCAGTAAAGCTCCGTAACTGAGCCATAACATCAGGCGCGCCGGGACACAGGGCTTCCTGGTGATGAGCCCCTCCCCAGTCAGCACCCTCAGTCCTGGACCCCCATGCTCCATGTCCTTTCTCAGATGCAAGTGTCATGGACACGCCAGCGAGTGTGGCCCCGACTCGGTGGGCCAGCTGGTCTGCCGATGCCAGCACAACACCACAGGCGTGGACTGCGAGCGCTGCCTGCCCTTCTTCCAGGACCGTCCGTGGGCACGGGGCACAGCTGAAGCTGCCAACGAGTGCCTGCGTGAGTGTCCTGCGGCTCTGGGGGCCAGGGCGCAGGCCCAGAAACAGACTCCTTGAGAGCTGGCAGTGGGGCTGCTCCCGGTGAGCCTGGTGGCACTGGGACTCAGAGCCACCCCTACCCCCGTGCTGCTGCAGGGCTGAGGTGGGCCGGAGAGGGGCAGGCGGTGGGCATTGCATCCTCCATCCTTCCCCCTGAAACAGCCCTCCCCAACCCCCAACCAAGTCCCTCACTATGGAGGGCTGGGAAGGTCCCCAACTGTTCCTTTGTTTCAGCTGCTCCAACCGCAGCTGCTAATGAAAGCCAGGCTGCCCCAGGTCCTAGGGGGTGCTGGCCTGCCCACACAGCCTGTCCCACAGACCCCTGGCAGCCTTTTCATGTCTCAGCCCCCTGGGATGTGGCTTTGACCACATGCTGGAGAGGATGGGGCCGTCATACTTTCTCTAGGGACATGGGGCCGTGCACGGGGTGGGTGGGAGGACCCACCACCTTCCTTCTGGCCTGGTGTCCCAGGCTGTCCCAACTCCCCCTGTCCCCAAGCCCTGCCCCGTCTCTCCAGAGAGTCAGCTGGTGTGCATCAGTCTCCCCGCGTGCAGCGGGTGTCACCAGGCACCAGACCCCAGCTGCTCTGCTGCTGCCCCAGCAGGAGCGTCTTTGTGGCAGACTTGGCCTCTCGGCCTCTGTCCTCTTGGGCTTGGGCCACTGGCAGCCTGTGGGCGGGGAGGGGACGGCTTGTTCTGTGGGACAGGGTGCTGTCTGCAGGAGCTGCCAAGGGCCACCGTGACCCTAATAGATTCCTGCCGCCCTTGCTGGCCTGCCTCCACCAGGAAGTCCTCCCGAGGCCAGGGAAGCTGAGCTGGCTGGCTTGCCCCGCTCCCAGCCTGGGGCCACCTCCACAGTGGGGACACAAAAGGCCAGACTGCTTTGCTTGTCATGTTCTCACCTCTGTGGTCACATCTTTGTTCCCTCTGTCACCAGCCTGGAAATAGGGACCTCATGCCCAACCTGACACTCCCAGTGCCCTGAGTCCCGAATTCAGCCTCGTCCATGTTCCTCCAGCCCAGCTGTGCAGCCAGCGCCCTGGTGCCCCTCCTCTGGGTGCTGAAGCTCCCTCGTTCCTGCCTGCCCAGGCTCCTGCCCTCCTCTGCCCGCAGCCCGGGGTGCTTCCTAACCTGCAAACATGATTACATCTGCCCTGCTTAACCTACCCACAGCCCCCTTGCTCCAAGGTGAAGTCCATGGCCCGGCCTCCCCAGTCAAGCTGTGCCGGCCTTTTGACTTCATGGCTGCCCCTGTACCCCTCCTCATCACATCACACTGCACAACACCTCCACCCGCTTCCCTGCCCATCACAGGCCATGTCCATCCCCTGCACACACTCGGCACATCTCGCTTCCCCAGCCACCCACAGCTCATCCTCTGCGCTCCCCTCCTGCCTGGGACTCTGCCCTCCCTCCCCTCCACTCTCCTCCTTCACTGGCCAGCTCCTTCCCACCCACCCCTCAGAGGCCACTGTACCTGTGACTTCCTCCAGGAAGCCTCAGCCCATCCCCCCAGGACAGTGGTAGGGTCCCCCCTTTCAGCCCCCAGAGCCGTCCACCTGCAGTGCTCCCACAGGCTCACTGTGTCTGGCCTCGGGCCAGCAGCGGGCAGTGGGCAGCGGGCAGCAGGCAGCCGGAGCTGGGATCATGCTCTTCCCCAGTTCCCCTGCCCCGCCCCTGCCCCAGGCTTGCCACAGGAGTCCAGACAGAGCCCAGTACACAGAGGGTTCTTTTTAGTGAATTAATGAGCAAATGAAGGGTGACTTGTATTTTCCATGCTGAGTTACCTCATGATCACTGGGGACCAGATTCACACAATTATGGCTTAGAGGCTCCACAAGAGGTGCAGGAGTGAGCCCCACTGCCACTCTAGAAGGTGGCCTGTGATTCATGACCAGGACACTGTACACCCAAGATTGTCTCGGACAGTCTTGGTTTGGTATATTTATTAGGGGTGCCCCCTCTGCTCATAAAGAGTGTCCTGTTTTGGAAGATCAATTGCTTGGTCTCCATGTCCTTGATCAAACTGGGCCTGAACTGCATCTTTGACCTTCCTCAAGCTGCCTCACTCATTCGGCACAGAGGCTGACTGGCACGGACTCCACCCCTACTACGTGCCACAGCCACTGACACAGCCCCGCACCCTGCCCACAGCTTGCAACTGCAATGGCCGGTCGGAGCTATGTGTGTTCGACCGGGAGCTGTTCCGCAGCACGGGCCATGGTGGGCACTGCCTGCGCTGCCGCGACAATACGGCCGGGCCGCACTGCCAGCACTGCCGGGAGAACTTCTATCGCTGGAACCCGTCGACGCCCTGCCAACCCTGCGACTGCCACCCGGCAGGTGAGTGGGCCTGGCTGCCCTGGCCCCGAGCCCCGCCCCATCGCGGCCCCTGCTGCCCTGTGCCTTTCCTCCCCCAGGCTCCCTGCGCCTCCAATGCGATGACTCGGGCACCTGCGTCTGCAAGGCCACAGTGACTGGCTGGAAGTGTGACCGCTGCCTGCCTGGGTTCCACTCACTTAGCGAGGGAGGTTGCAGGTGAGGGTGGCAGCGAGGTGGGTGCTGGCAGCCCAGCAGGGGCACGAGGCAGGGGATTTGGACTGGCCGGACGGTTGCATGGACAGCTGCATGGATGGGTGGGTAGTCGGTGAGAGGGTGGGTCGAGGGGCGGATGAATAAACGGACAGGTGGATGGAAGGATGCACAGATGGAGGAGTGAGTGGATGCAGGGATGGATGGATGCATGGGTGGATGCGTGGATGGATGCATGGGTGGATGCGTGGATGGATGCATAGATGTATGGATGGATGCATGGATGCAGGGGTGGGTGGATGCATGGATGGATGCGTGGATGGATGCGTGGATGCATAGATGCATGGGTGGATGCGTGGATGCGTGGGTGGGTGGGCAAATGGGCTGCTCTTCCCATGAGTGGACGGGTCATTTCCTTGGCAAGGCGGGAACAGTGAAGCCAAAGCGGGCGGTGCAGGCTTTCAGGTCAGTCGGCCTCCTGGTGCTCTCAGGAACGGGGTGGGATGGAGAGATTCCCTCCGAGGAGGATGGGCTATTCCTATTCTGGAGTTGCTCATTGGACACTTTCCCCTCATCCTGTCTCTGGCAGACCCTGTGCCTGCCATCCCGCTGGCAGCCTGGGCACCTGTGACCCCCGCAGCGGGCGCTGCCCCTGCAAAGAGAACGTGGAAGGCAGCCTATGCGACAGGTCAGTGAGCCAGTCCGACCATGAGCCTGCTGGCAGTGCCCTCAGGGCATGTGGTGGTGGGAGGGCCAGGGCGTGGGCCTCCCAGACTTGGCGACCCCAGCACCTGACACCAGCCTGGGACACCAGGGACCCGCCACCAGGAAGTTGTCTGAAGGGTTTGTTACTCCGTCTACACTTTGACCCATCTGCATGGATAGTTCACAAGCCTTGAAAATACATCTTTTTTTCTAGTTCAGAATCCTGAAAAAAAGTAGCTGAAAAGGATAGGAGAGATTATCTAATCCAGGGACAGCAAACACATAGTACTCGTTCCACAACCCTCCAATTTTACCCCAGGACAGACATCACTAATGGAGCGCCACCACAACCCTCTAACTTCCCATCAGGGCAGACATCACTAATGGAGCACCATCATGACCCTCCCATCTCCCACCAGGGTAAACGTCATTAATGGGCACCACAGTCTTTATCCTGAGCTGGGTGGTAACTTCAGAATCCTTCTCTATGCCCAGCTCTGAGAAGCTCCCACTAAGCTGAGATCCAAGCCTACTTGCCTTCCTATCGTGGTACAAATGGCACATCTAAAGTTCAACGAGGCAGAAGAGCTCTCCAAAGTCGTCCTCCGTGTTTGGGGCCTCTGAGCTCTGGCAGTGGGCCTGGCTGATACATGTGGGTTCCCTCCTGAGGTGCACAGTGTCCCTTTCCCAGCTTTGTCTCAGACCTCGGAAGTCCTTTGCAGCCGGCGCAGGGTCTGCCTGGGACCCCGATTTTCTGGCCCTGGTCCCTGTGTCTGAAGTACCTGACATATTGTGGACCTTCTGCTCTCTGCAGTCCGTGCTGGGCCTGCGCCAGTCCAGGAAGAAGCCAGTGCCAAAGCCGCGTGGCTGGCCCTGGCTTTGACTCACCATGGCCAGCCTCGGGCGCCCCACGCCTTGTCCACTCGACGTGCTCTGTGGGCCCTGGGGTGGGAACTGGACTCCCTGCTTCATCTTCCAAGGCCCCTCAAATGAGGGGGCAGAGAGGAGTCGGAGAACCGGGAGCCCCACCACCTCGCACTTGAGCAGGTCCTCTCTCTGGGCCTCAGTCTGCCTGCCTGTGAAATGGGGGGCTGAGTGAGATGGTTCCTCGGCGCCTGAGAGGCATGGAGTCATGAGCAGCTTCTTATGAATCAGATTCCTCTATTGGGGGGCCCCAGTGGGGCCCCTGGGCTGCAGACCAGGAATCTCCAGGGCTCCTGAGGGAAAAGGCAGGACGAACCCGGAGCGTCTTGTAGCGCCAGAAACCAAGGAAGTGCCTAAAAACAAAAACAGGAAGAAGGGAAAACAACCAAGAAAACCTCAAACAAACAAACCCCAGCTCAGGCTGGGGGGCCTGTGTCAGGAGCCAACCTGAAAGAGCCTCCAGAGCTGGAACAACTTGAACAACAAAATAAATAACGCTAGTAGTGGGTTATAGCACAAAGAATAAAATAAATATCCATGCGTCCACACTGAAATAAATAGAAGGGTGCATAAATAAATACACGGGGACAAAGGGACAAATCTCCCTTGCAGAACAATTCCAAGTTATAAGCGGAGAAGGAGTGTGGGAAGTATAAAATCACCGTCAGAATTTCAGAGTGGCGTTGCTGCAGGCAGGCTCTGCTGAAGTCAGTGGGCGGAGCTTCGAGGAGAAACAGGATATTTCCATTGCCCCCAAATACCTTCCTCAAAATGTATCTCCGTTACTGTGGTGGTTTCAGCATTGCCCCCAATTTTGTATTCACCACCCCTCTCTGGAAGGTGGAGCTGAATTCCATTTGACTTGCTTGCAGGCTGGATTTAGTGACTTGCTTCTAACTACTGGAGTGTGCAGGTGTGCAGTGGAGCGAGCTGGCAGGACCTGCCAGCACCTTAACCAAATGGTCAAGGGTAACGTGACCAGTGACGTCACACAGGGTCACTTCCCCCGAGGTGTTGGGGCGAGAAGGCCACCTCACCTGTTTCTTTCCCAAACCCGCTGCCCCAGCCTAGTCACGGGAAAACATCAGGTAAACCCATGGTGAGGGGCATTGGACAAATTTACCAGGCCAGCACCCTTCCAAGCTGTCAAGGTCATGAAAGACCAGAAAAGACTGAGAAGCCGTCTCAGATGGGGGGAGATTAAGGACCGGGCTCGATGTAACGCTGTATCCTGGCTGGAATGCTGCAGCAAAAAAGACATTCGTGGGGCAAGGGGGGAATCCTAACTAAGTCCTGAGTGGAGAGAGTGACGTGACCCAAGGATGTGAACTTCTCAGCCATGATCAGTGTCCGTGGATGTCAGGTGTTAGCACCAGGGGGAGCTGAGTGAAGAGGCCGTGCAACTCTGTGTACTAGCTTTGCAACTCTTTGGTAAACCTGGGGAAATTTTTTTTTTACGTTTTTCCAGTGATTCTGGACTTGGGAGCCCCTGAACCTAGTGGATTCATGTGGCCCTGTGGGCGTGTCCTGCTCCCATTTCAGATGCCGCCCCGGGACCTTCAACCTGCAGCCCCACAACCCTGCCGGCTGCAGCAGTTGCTTCTGCCATGGCCACTCCAATGTGTGTGCGGCCGCTGCCGGGTTCCGGGTGCACCGCATCCTCTCCAACTTCCGCCAAGGTAAGAAGAGCCCCCGCAGCCGCCCCCACAGCCACCCCCGGGGGGTCTCTCCCAGCCCAGGTGGGGCGGCCATTTTGCTCCGGGCGACCCTACAATGCTGGGGGGTGGGGGAGGAAAACAGGGGCAGCCTCCCCAGCCCAGATGCCTCCCCCGGGCCCACAGCACCAGCCTTGCATGCAGCACGGTGTATATAGGGTTAGCCTCTGGATCCTGTGGGGGAGTTTCCCGTCACTCAAGGTCCAGAGTGTCCTCCCTTTGTGAGTCCTAGTGCCGAGGATTTGGGCTCCATCTCTTGGCCTGCATTTATTGAGCACCTGCTGTACACGGGGCACTGTGCTCTTTATGTTCAGGATACCTCACGCAGTCCCTGACCCAGGAGGTGTTCTCATTCCCATTTTATAGACGAGGCACCTGAGGCGCAGAAAAGGTCGGCCGCATGATTTAGTTGTTGGCAACAGGGTCTGTCAGTGTCTGAGTTTGCTCTTAACCTCTGTGCAGGTTTTCTCTCTTGAGTCCCAGGTCCAGGGTCCAGGGTCCAGGGATGCTGGGGTGCTCAGGTGCCCAACTCCAGGTGGCACGGGTGCATCTCTGCAGTAGGAAAGTGGTGGAGGTCTGAATTCTACGTTAAATCTCAGCTGCGCGGACCTCCGCGGTGCCCCCACAAAGTGTTCCGCAGGGCGGAGGGAAGTGTCAGCCAGGGAAAGAAACTCCGGAGCTGGCTCCGTGGCGCCCAGAAGTGGGGGCAGTGCGCCCTCTGCTGGGCGCCGCGCAGAAGGCAGGACAGAGAGAGGCTTAGAGTGGGGACCTGGTTGAGGTCCGCCGGGCACAGGAGCCCGGGGTGTCGGCGTCCAACGGGACTCGTTTTCCAGACCGCTAGAGCGCCGGCGCTGTCTGCTCTGACTGTGAGCAAGGCCCTGGGTTCATCTCGTTATCTCGTACTCACCCCGGGACCGGAGTTCTCCCACTCCTTTGGTCTCCAAATCCCTTCATCCTCTTGAAAGTTATCGAGGCCCCGCGAGTGCTTTTATTGACGTAGGTTGTTTACGTAGATGTGTCCTGTTAGGAATTAGAACAGTAATTTGAAAAGAGCTCTGTATTAAAAAACAATTATAGTAAAGGTATAATAAAAAATAGCATCCACCTGTGAGAAGGAACTTTCTAGAAGACAAAAAAATCAGTGAGAAGTGTGCTACTCGGCCTACAGTTTGGCACATCTCCTTAAGGTCCAACTTAATAGAGGTCAGCTGATTCTCACCACAGCTTCTGTCGTCTTGTCTGCTGAGATATCACACGTCTTGTAGCTCCTGGCAGATCCCACTTTGCTTGTGTGGAAGAGAGAATGAAAAATACAAAATAACATCTTTAAGTTATTAAGAACAGCACGACCTCACAGACCCCCTCAAAGGGTCTCAGAGATCCCCTGGGGTATTCAGACAAACCAAACGTTGAGAATTGCTACCAGGACCATAAGTATTTCATTGTCCCCAATCTGCCTGTGAGGAACCGGCTTCAGAGAGGTTGAGTAATTTGCCGGGGGTCACACAGCCAGCGAGGGGCAGACCCTAGTCTGGCACCGAAGAGCCCTGGATGTCCCCTTTCTGACCTCTTTCCCTTCCTCTCCCTCCCTCCCTCCTTCTTCGCCCCTGGAGCGCCCCAGGCGTTGGGCCTCCCGCCTGTCCCCCACCTCCCGTGGTCACATGCTCTGTGCTAGACTCTGCCATCACCAGAGCAAGTGTCGCCTGAACTGGGACCGGGCGCCAGAAGGCCAGGGTTCCCAACCTGGCTTGACCACTGTCTAACCAGGTAGCCTCCCTGGGTACAGTGGGGCTAATGACACATCCTTCAAAGGACGGGGGTGGTGAGCTCACCGGAGAGGAACTTCCCTGAAGTCCAGTGTTCTTAGAAACAGCTCTGATGTCCCAGTGCCTCATGTTGGGGTTCTCCAGGCTGTGTCTTCACATTGTGCTCAGTGCCCACTGAGGGGCAGCATGGGCCCAGAGGCCTCTGAGCTGTGACGCTTCTCCTGGAGCTACCTCCCACCTGAGATCCCCACCCTGGCTCTGGGTTGGGGATGTGAGCTGGGCGGTTGTGCCCTGGGGACCTGGCTCCGGGCACCAGCTGGCTCTCATCCCCACCAGCCTCTCTCTAGAACTGTCTCTCGCCTCCCCCGCCCCCATCATTTCAGGCCTCTGGGCACCGCCCTTAGGTCCCAAGGAACGGTGTGAAGTTGGAGGGGGCAGAGGTCACTGTCCCGGATCTCCCAGGGACCTGTGTGTGTGTGTGTGTGTGTGTTTGCTGTCCAGGAGCAGGTGGCTGGCGGGCCAGCAGCATAGGGAACCCAGAGCATCCTGCACAGTGGAGCCCAAGGGGGCTCCCCCTGAACCCAGAAGGCGAGGCTGAGCTCACAGCACCAGGTACCTCCAGCCCCAAGCAGACCCACGGCCCCCGCCCCACCCCCGCATGCTTCCTCTGCCGCTCTGGCGAATGGCCGCCCCCTGGTGGCTGCACGCAGGGGTAACAACACGCGGTTATCCCTCTGGGGTTGGAGGTTGGAACCTGAAACGGGCCTGGGCCTGGGCCTGGGGTAGAGCCGTGCTCCCTGGAGGCTCCGGAGGAGGACCCGGTCCCGGCCCTTCCCACTTCTGGATGCCATTTCATCCCTCGGACCCTGCCCCTGCTTCCAGCCTCAGAGCTGGTCCGGCTTTCTCATTTTTCATCACTCGGACATCAGCCCCCCTGCCTCCCTCTTCTCCCTTTTAAGGACCCTTGTGACCACCTGAGGCCCAGCTGCATAATCTGTATTTACCTCTTTACTTTAAGGTCCTGTTTTCCACCTCCAACTTTAATGGCCCCTGCCATGCGACACAACATAGTCCCCAGTGCCAGGGGTTAGGACATGGGACACCTTTGGGGTCATTTTTCTGCCGACCACGTGCCCTATGGCATCCTGGGGCCCCTGCTTCCTGATCATAGCGCTGCCATCCAGGGTTCGTTCGGGCCACAGTCATGCCCTGGACAATCCCCGTGCACCTCCCATCGGCCCCTTGCCCTGCCAGGCACTGCACCCCCTGCCCAGGACTGTGGGATTCCTGCAGAAGCAAGTTCCAGATTGTTCTGAACCACACCCCCATTGATTAGGGCCACTTCGGTATCCCCGGAACTAGGAGTCCTAGGGCCAGAAGTCTGGAGTCCATTCTTAGCTCTCCCATGGCCAGATTCGGGGTCCACTGGCTCCCAGACCCAGTCCTGGCCATCCCATCCCTCCCTGAGAGGATCAGAGATGGCATGGGGATGTCTGAGGGGCTGTGTGGATGCAGCCCACCAGGGCCCTGCTGCCAGGGGGTAAAGGACGCAGTCCTCGGGCCACCTCGTGGGGTGGGTGCTCCGAGCTTGGCGGCCCACAAGCAGAAAACACGCTCCATTCCCTGGCTGCCTTGTCGCCACATTTGAGGAAAAGGGGTTGGCCACTCAGGAAGAGTCTGCCGGCCCTGCGCTGGGGCCAGGGACATGCCACGGGCACTTTTATTCACACGGTCCAGCGGCTGCTCCACCCGCAGTCTGGGCCCGTCCCGAAGGACAGAGCGGGAGAAGAACCCTGGCCCCTGTCCTTTCGCGTCACGATTCCCGGCCTCAGCTCAGCCAGAGAACTAGCGGAGGAGGATGAAGGTGGTGACCGGGCTCCGGTCCCTGGCATTTCTCAGGACGCCACTGCCTCCTACCTGCTGGAAGCCGGTTCGACTCTGGAGGAGAGCGCGGCCGCTGGGGGCCTCAGCCCCCCTGCTCAGTCCCTCGGTGGCTGGCTGCCCTTGTCCTCCTTGCGTCTCCCTGTGCTCTGACCGTGTGGGTCCACTGGGGCTCTGCCTGTGAGCGGGCGGCCAGGCACCTCCGCCCCGGGGACTGTGTCCCCTCTGCTCCCACACGGACTCCAGTGTCTATCGGACCAGGCCACATCGACAAGAGCCGAGTTCAGGCCCAGAAGCATGAAGAGTGTTGAGGCGGTGACCGCAGGGCAGGGGGGCCACCCCGAGCACCGGCTGTGCCAAGAGCCTTGGGTTTCCCCCTTGCTTTCCTTTTCTTCTGTTTGGATGTTTCACTGCCAATAAGATCGACATAGACATTTAAAATCAGGCTAATTAAGTGCAGACTGTCACAACCGCCTTCTCTTGTCTTCAGAGATGTTCCTGGGTGACCAGCGGTTCAGCTATGGGCAGCCCCTCACCCTGACCTTCCGGGTGCCCCCCGGGGACTCCCTGCCACCCGTGCAGCTGAGGCTAGAAGGGGCAGGCCTGGCCCTGACCCTGCGCCATTCCAGCCTGTCGGGCCCCCCGGTTGCCGGTCGCCCCGAGGAGGCACAGCTCGAGTTCCGGTGAGTGTCCTGCTCTGTCCCGAGAGGTGGGGCCGGGCCTGCTGGGATTGCTCTGTGATCTGCCCTGCCCCCACCTCGGGCTCCATTCTGACCCCCGCCCCCTGCCAGGCTGCAGGAGACCTCCGAGGACGTGGAGCCCCCACTGCCCCCTTTCCACTTCCAGCGGCTGCTGGCCAACCTGACCGCTGTGCGCATCCGGACCAGCCCGAGCCCCTCCGGTCAGTGGCGATGAGGGTGCCCCCAGAAGTGGCGAGCCTGGGCTTCTTTGTTGAGTCCTCATAGCAGCTGGTCATTGTCCCACTGTACCATGAAGAAACCTGAGGTCGGGACACTTGCCTAAGGCCACATAATCAGTGGGGCAGCGGGGGATGCTGAGGACAGAGGCAGGGGCAGGCCAGGCGGTAGCCTGAGGATGGGCAGCTGTAAGGGGTACATGTGTGGCTAGTGAAGCAGCCCCCACCTCTGCCATCACATGGTAGCAGAGTCACCAGTGTGAGGAGCCCACTGTTGTGACAAAAACGCACCCAGATTTGCTTCTAGGGGCTGAGTGGCTCCTTTGGAGAACCTCTGGTTTGGATGGCAAACCTTCCCTGCAACCTCTTCAAGTCCAAGGCTTGGGGAGCGTAACCCGGCCTGTTCTGGCTACTTCTCTTTGCGGCTGTGGTTGAATTGCCTTCACCCTCACTGCCCCCCAAAGCCTCCCTGCTCCCCAGGCTACTCCGAGGCCCTTTAGCGGAGGCTGCTGGCAGGAATGCCATTCTCACCCTTTCCAGCAGCTTCTAGCACTTCCGTTAACAGGGGCTCGCAGGGAACACCCTTGTGCTGGCCCAAGCTGGGGGCCGGAGGCAGACTGGACAGGCAGGCGCACATACTGACCCTCTGCCTCCCCCCACCCCAAACTTCCCCTTCCCGCTGACGACATTCCAGGGCACATCTCTGCAGACCTTCCTGTGTGCGGGACTTACAGCTCTGTTTTTTAAATAGAGAAATGTGGTCACACAGCACAGTATTCTGCAACACGCTGTTTTTGGCTCACTCTGTATCTTGGAGGTGGATATTTATCATCACACGTGGAAAAGCCTGTCTGTCTGTGTGCACCGTGGACCATTCACTCCGTGCTCTGGATGCTCTGTGGAGTTTCGGCCAGGCCCCTGTTCCTGGACAAGGAGTGGTGTCCAGTTTCCAACCAGCGCCCACGGGGCCATGGGGCCCGGGAAGGGCTTCGTGCCCAGGGCTCTGGGTCCTCGCATAGTGTGTCTGCAGGATGGGTCCCCCGAGGTGGAGACATTTGGTCCAAGCGTGCGAGTTTTAAATGCTGCTACATGCTGCCACACTTCCCGCCAGAAAGGCCGTGCCACCCCACGTCGAGGTGACAAGTGCCCTCTACTCTCCGCCTGCCGTGGGGCTCTCCCGGGGTCACGGTCGCTGTTTTTTCTGTTTTGCCTGGAGTTTTGAGTTGTTTTCTGTAGGAATTTTGGTCTGATTGGAGCTCCAGTGCTAGGGGCAGGACCTCCTGAGTCCCGTCCCTACCTCCTGCCGTGTGCGGGAATTCCCCACGGCCTGCTCTCCACCGGGTTGTATTTCGAAGGGCTCACCACCATCCGAGGGTAATGAACAGTATTGTCACTGTTTACCTGCACACAGCTTTCATAACATAACCCCTGAGCACGGACATCTTTCCGCAGCATTTCCAGCTATATCTACTTCCCATCGTGAACATCACCTCATTTTCCTTCACTCTTGATTTGACTGTTTTTTAGAAATGGTGACTGACCCATGGGCTGCCTCTGACCACTCGGGCCAGTAACCTCCGGCCCATCCCGGGTGGGAACGGAAGGTTTTGGGGGAGAGCCGTGCGCACTCGACCCTCTTCCTCTCGCCCTCTCTCCTGACTCCCAGGCCCAGTGTTCCTGACTGAGGTCCAGCTCGCGTCAGCCCAGCGGGGGTTCTCCCCGCCGGCCTCCTGGGTGGAGACTTGCTCGTGCCCCAAGGGGTACGTGGGCCAGTTCTGTGAATCCTGTGCTCCAGGATACAAGAGGGAGACTCCTCTGGGGGGTCCCTACGCCAACTGTATCCCCTGCAGCTGTAATCAGCACGGCACCTGTGACCCTAACACAGGTGAGTTTCCCAGCACCCCATCATAAGGGCACCTGGCTACACCCAGAACAGGGCCCGCAGGGGGCATGGGGCCAGCAATTACTGAAAACAATACTAATTAAGTACTAATTAGATGTAGTTATCCACGGCATCATTGAATCCTGCCCCAATCATTACTGATGCACCTTTCAGGGGAGGGGCCGAAAGCGCAGGGAGGCCCCACAGCCACTAGATGGCAGAGCTGCTCCTCCCACAAGCTCAGCACCTGTTGGTCATCCTAGCTGACTCTGGAGCAAACCCCAAAAAGCCTCCCCGAGGTCACAGGTAGGCGGGAGGTGCTGGCGGGGCTGCACTGCTGCTCTCCTGGAGCAGGCAGGGCCTCTGAGAAGGGAGGTGCCTGCTCGGCTCTCCTCAGGCTCCGTGAGGAGGCGGTAAAGGACAGTGGCCTGGGAACTGGCAGGCCAAGGGGGAGCACGAGATGAGAAGATGCAACGTGAAGAGCCGTGTGCCCGTGGCAGGCATCGCCAGTCAAGCCCAGATGGGCCTTGTAATCCCTCTGGGCAATGCTCCAGGCAGCCCCTAACTGAGGAAGCAGCATGGGCTCCCAAGATGGGACCCATTTGTCATCCCCCAGAGCCCCTGGCTGTGCCTCAACGACCCTCTCAGCAAGTCCTCCTCTGTCCAGGGGGCAGGGAAGCCACTGCTCCCCCCAGTTGGAGGGAGGAGCAAAGAGCGTGTGGGTGCTGGGCCAAGGCGGGCACCGGTGGGCAGCAGGGCCGGCGCGACAGTGCCCCTGGGATGCCACCCCTGCTCTGCAGTCGTGCCCCCACACGTGCCAACATGAGCCTCCCACCCCCACCCGGTTCCCTCTCTTTCCCCTGGTCACCTTGGCCCCAGCTTCTGCAGAGGGCAGTCATGCCAACCAGCTCCTCACCCTGTGCCTGGCCAGGGCCTCCCATCCCCAGTGACCCCTGCTCCAAGCAGAGCCCAGGAGGTGTGGGGCTGGAGAAGGAGGTTCACACAATCCCCCATCCTTAGGGAGCCTCTGAGAACCCACAGGCCCCATGAACAGAGCCTCACGTCAGAACCAGAGCCCTGGGTCTGTGTCACTGTCCCTTTGGGCTGGTGCCGTTAGGAGGACTCAGAGGAGGAAGACTGCAAGGGAGTGTTAGCAGCGCCCTCTGCTGGTGCGGTTGTAGGTTTGGGAATAGAAATAAGGTTGATGACAGTAATAATAGTTCGGTGGTCAGGGAAGTGTTAGGGCCCTGGACTGCGTGGCCTTGTTGCATCCCAAGGAAGCCTTTGAGGCCGGAGCCCACTTGATCTTGTGGTGCCCGTTCTGCAGGTGAGGTGCCGAGGCACGGGGTGTCAGACGGTTTGTCCAGGTTCACACCATGGACATGAACCCAAGGTGGGTGCTTCACCCCTGGACCATGCTGCTTCCGCCTTGGAGGGGCTCCCAACCATGCTCTGGGTTCCATGCTGTGACCCCCACCACCAGGAGCCCGCCGCTGTCTCTGGAGTGTTCTGGGCTCGGGCCGAGGTAAACAGGTGCATGTCTTGCCCCTCAGGGATCTGCCTGTGTGGCCACCACACCGAGGGCCCGTCCTGTGAGCGCTGCTTGCCAGGTTTCTATGGCAACCCCTTCACAGGCCACACCGACGACTGCCAGCCTTGCCCGTGCCCTGGACAGTCGTCCTGCGCGACCATCCCGGAGAGCGGGGAGGTGGTGTGCACCCACTGTCCCCTGGGCCGGAGAGGTGAGTGGCTCGTGCCCGGGGCCCCTGCCTCTGCCGGGGCTCCAGAAGTGGGGTCCTGCGTTTGGAGTGTGGCAGAGGAGGGAGGGCCAGCTTGGGGGTGACAGGCCTGACCCCTGGGGACCCTGAGTCCCACAGTTCCAGAGCCAGGGCTGAGAGTGATGGCCAAGATGATGAAGATGATGATGAAGGTGACGATCAAGAGGATGGTGGTGGATGATGACGATGACAAAGGTGATGATGGGGTGATGAAGAGGATGGTGCTGAGGAAGGTGGTGCTGGTCCAGACAATGGTGACGCTCATGGATGATGATGATGAAGCCACTGATGAAGAAGATGACCGGGGCGCTGATGAGAATGGTGACGATATCGCGGGTGATGAGGCAGAGGTGATGGCAGGCACCTCGGCCGAGCGTTTAGCACATGCCAGGCACTGTGCTGGGTGCTCAGCACAACCCATCTCCCCGACGTCTCTCAGTAGGCCTGCCCCACTGTGCAGGCAGACGAGGAGCCCCAGCTCAGAGCGTCTCAGGGACTCACCTCAGACCCCAGAGCGGAGCCGGGGAGCCGGCCCCGCCCCAGGCCGCGCTCTGCTCCACAAGGAGACTGGGGCGCTGGCTCTGGTTCCCACCCTCCCAAGCCCCTGGGGCCCCGGCAGGCTGGCAGCCTTGCTGCCCGCACCACTCCTCCACGCGGCGTCTCCACCTTCCCCTAGGGCGGCGCTGCGAGATGTGTGATGACGGCTTCTTTGGGGACCCACTGGGGCTCTCTGGGGACCCCCAGCCCTGCCGGCGGTGCCAGTGCGGCGGGAACGTGGACCCCAACGCCGTGGGCAACTGCGACCCCCTGTCTGGCCACTGCCTGCGCTGCCTGCACAATACAACGGGCGCCCACTGCGAGCGCTGTGGGCGGGGCTTCTACGGCAGCGCCCTGGCCCCACGCGCCGCAGACAAGTGCGCGGGTGAGTGCGCCACCCAGCCCCAGCCCCTGCTCCGCTGGGCAGGGCGGTGTGGGCAGCTTCCTCGCCTTCTCTGTTTCTTGTCCAGGAAGGGTAAGGGTTTGGCTGCCTCCGAGGCCTCCTCCAGCCGTGGTGCTTTTTCCTGTCCTGATAATTAGAGCTCAACTCAGGCTCCATAGTTAGCACACAAAACCGTCCCAATGGCCTAGGGCACTTGTCACATTCCTCCTGCCCCCGGGGCTTCCAGGCAGGCTGTGACCCCCACCCCGGCTGAGGTGTTCTTCCACCCCTCCTCTGCCCCTGGGGTGCCCCTCAGCCCAGTGCCCCCTCTCAGAGAGCCATGGTGTGTTCAGCTCGTGGAGGCCTTGGGACGTGCTACAGGGAGGAGTTCAGCATTCGCCCCAAACTTGCTGCCAAGCCGAGCCACGTAGCACCTGCTGGCACCTGCCAGTCTCTTGTTTTACAGGCCCAAGACAGCAGGGTCGATGTCCCAAAACAGTGGACCCAGTGCCCATCTGCCTGTGACCCCAACCGCGTCTCTGGCCCTCTCCCTAGCTGCAGGGCCTCGGGCTGTCTCTCCAAGGGTGGAGCAACTGCCTGAGATGCCAGCCAGGCCCTAGAGCCTTTTGCCAGAAACAGCCTGGGCATCCGGGCTGGCCGTTTGTCCCCTCTGTGGGCTGCCCTCCTCTGCATGTCCTGGGCCCCGAAGCTCAAACAGACGGCTCCCAAGCCCCTCTCCTGTCCCCACTCCCAGCCTGCAGCTGCGACCCAGGGGGCTCAGTCAGCGAGCAGAGACCTTGTGACCCAGTGACCGGCCAGTGCTCCTGCCTGCCTCACGTGACCGGACGGGATTGCAGCCACTGCAGCCCAGGCTACTACGACCTTCAGCCTGGGAAGGGCTGCCGGAGGTGGGTGGAGCGAGGACATGGGTGCCCTTCCCCTGGGGTCTCCCCAAGGTGGAAGAAAGCACCAGGAAGCCTCCAGAGAGGGGCCTGGCTTGGCATGGGTGTCCCAGGTCCATGGCCAGGTACACAGTGTCCTGCACTGAAAGGGGACAGAGGAACAGCTCCGTGGGGGTCAGACTGCCGGCCCTGCCAGTCCAGGGTGCGGCCAACAGCAGCCCGTGGGCAGGTACCGGTGGGCAGGGGCCGGTGTGGCCTCTCATCCCCTTCTTGGTGCCACTGCCACTCAGTGATGTTTTGACCTCAGCAGCACCTTAGACAGTTTGTTGGGGGCCCAGTGGACTCCCCAGAAACGCCCGGTGAGGCAGACAGACTTCCTCCTCGTGTGACTTTTCAGAGCCTGTAATGTGCTGATTGCATTGTGACGCTCCCAGTCAGGGGTACAGTCTCCAAGATGTGTATGTCCCCATAGACATTTTTTGGGGAGGACAGCATTTTCTGAGACTGCTTCATGTCCAGGACGGGTAAGGGCACAGCTTGGAGGAAACTGTTTGACACGGCCCCCGTGGCGATGGGCCCTGTGGGCAGAGGGCATGACCTGAGGCCCCTCGCCAGCTGCAGCAATGGGGTGGCAGGGCTGGGAGTGGCCCAGGGCTCACTTGGACCCATGCCCTCCCCTTGTCACAGCTGCAAGTGCCACCCACTGGGCTCCCAGGAGAACCAGTGCCACCCCATGACTGGGCAGTGCCCCTGCCGCCCCGGCGTCCAGGGCCAGGCCTGTGACAGATGCCAGCTGGGTTTCTTCGGCTTCTCCGTCAAAGGCTGCCGGGGTAAGGAAGCCAGGTCCTCCTGGGCCTCCCAGGGGGCATGGCCTGAGGCTGCTGGCAAAGACAACCTATGGGGAAGGGAGAGAAAGGCCAGCCACCTCCAGCAGGTCCAGGCAGACATGCAGTGAATGGGGGGTTGGGGGAACTATGCACCTGGTCCATGTATCATCCCCCTGGGGCCTCCCTTTCCTCGTGTGTGCAATTAGATTGCATGGTAGTCCCCCAGAACCTGGGTACTCTGAAATAAGTCAGCAACTCTGTTGTCACCTCTGACCCCTGAACCAGACTTCTGGAAGGACTCAGAATGTAAATGTCCAGGGGCATCTGGGGCAGCCAGGTGTGAGGCTGCAGGGGGACCTGGGGTTCTGGTGTTGGGTGGGGGGCCATCAGGGCACCAGCACTATCTGCCCTGCCCACTGCCCCCCCCCAGCCTGCAGGTGCTCCTCCCTGGGCTCTGCCTCAGTCCAGTGCCACGAGAACAGCACGTGCGTGTGCAAGCCCGGCTTCGTGGGCTACAAGTGTGACCGCTGCCAGGACAACTTCTTCCTCACGGCTGGCGGTACGCAGTGCCAGGAGTGCCCGTCCTGCTACAGCCTGGTGAAGGAGGAGGTGAGCCCGCCCGCCTAGGCCCCTCCCACACCCCATCCAGGCCCCGCCCAGGCCCTCTCCACCTTCGGTGCATCCCCAGTGAGCACCAGCTCTGTACTCAGCACCAGGACCTGCCCATTCACCCATAGTTCTTTGGCTTTTCAGGACCGCCAGCCACCTCCTCCCTGCGCCCACACAGCCTCCTGGCCCACGCCAACCTGGGTCAGCCCTCACCTCTGCCCTTTCACTGCTCCTCAGTGGACAGGAGCTCTTGACTGTTTTCTTACCCACTGCCTAGGCGGAGGTCTCACATTTCCCCAAGTTCAATGGGGATGAGACCACAGATGCCCTTGTGGGGAGGTACAGGAGGAGGGTGAAGCCCATTCTGGGGCATGAGTGGAATCTGGAGCAGGGAGGTGGTGGGGTGCAGGGCTCAGGAGCCTGAGCTCAGGGCTTCCGCTCCCCCAGCCCTTGAGTTGTCATGTGCCCAGGCAGGTAACAGTCTTGCTTCAGTGTCTTGTCACTTAGCAGACTCACTGGGCCCACAAGGGCCCCGCCGGCCCTGCTCTGGGCAGGTGTACCGCAGGACAGGCAGAAGTTCTGCTGGGCTTCCCTTTCCCTCCCCGCTCCCTCAGCAGGACAGAGGTGTGGTCTGCCGAGTGCCCGCAGGTGCCAGTGGGTGGGAGAGGGGAAGGGACTGCTACGAGCCTGGGGTGGGAGGCGGGCAGGGCTGGTTCTCAGAGATCTCGGGACCCTCAGGGAGGGCATGCCAGGCAGAAGCCAGGGGGAGGTGTCCAGGCAGTACTTCCCTCCCTGTCCCCTCCAGGCTGCCAAGCTGAAGGCCAGGCTGACCCTGATGGAGGGGTGGCTTCAGGGGTCTGACTGTGGAAGCCCCTGGGGGCCAATGGAGATTCTTCAGGGAGAGGCCCCTCGGGGGGACATCTACCAGGACCACCAGCTACAAGGTACAGTGGGAGACAGGGAGGCAAGGGGAGGGCTGGCTGGTCAGACACCCCCTTCGGAGCCCTTCGGGCTGGCCTCAGCCTGCTCTGAGGGCCCCCAGCTCAGCCCCAGGAGGACCCACTTGCTGGGAGAGCAGGTCCGGCCTCCCTGCCGAGGTGGGCCCCTCCCATGACACCGTCCTGGCTCCCCGTGTACCTCCCCACAAGGCCCCTGGCCCAAACATGCTTTGTAACTTTATTAATGTCAGCCTCCTACTGTAACATAGGTGCATAGGTGCCCCCGCCACCTGCCCCACCCAGACTATATAAGCTCAGTGAGGCTGGGTTCACCCATTCGTGCCCTCGCCCAGCCAGTACCCGCCGGGCGCTGTCCCAGGTGCTGAACAGGTGCAGCTCCCGCGGTCCTGACTGTAGGCTGTTTTGCTCACAGCTATGTCTTGAGTGTAGATCATAAATGAATAAATAAGAGAGAAAAAAGAGACTGGGATTATGTCCCCAAGACATTGACGTTTAGGGGGCACTGGAAGAAAACTGATTATTTTGTGTAATTTCACGTTCACAAGTACCTCTCCTCCATTAGCAGCAGATATAGGTGAGCTGAGCGCCTGTTAGCAAGACTAGTTATTGAAACAGGGAGGTCCCGGATGCCGCGTGCCACAACATAGTTCTGAGTCACGCCACAGGTGACACTTCTGGCTCGAGGCCCCAGATTCAGGGATTTCCTGTTGCCACTGTAGAAGCCCAGGTTCCCGCCAGGCCCCTCTCTGCGGCTGGCTTCCTGTCAGGGGGGCCTTGGGTCTCTGGGCCTTGGCCTTTCTGTCTGAGAAGTGGGGAGGCTCTTCCTCGGGAACCCACTGGCGGGGCTCAGGCCTGGTGCTAGAGTTAAACTGCGCCCAGGAAGAGTGGAGGGCCCAGAGGGCGTCCCCCAGGGTGGGGGCTTTAGTGCTAAATCTCGATTGCTCCGTGACCCCCTGGACTGCGGGCTCTCTGCAGCGTTCCGAGAAGCCTTCCTGACGCAGGCAACAGGCCTGGAGGGAGCTGTGAGGGCCGCCCGGCAGCAGCTGCAGGCGCTGAGCGGGAGTGCCCACTGCAGCCAGGCCAGAGCCGGGAAGACCTGCCTGCAGCTGGCAGGCGCAGAGGCAGCCCTGAAGTCCGCAGAGGAGGAGATTCTGCATTCAGCCACCGCCCTCGCATCTCTGGTACCCCAGGGGGCCCCTCCTCACCCTGAGCCCGGGTTCAGTGCCGTTGACCTGGTGACCTCGAGCAGGCCCCCCACCCCTTTTGGGAGGCTCAGTTTCCTCATCTGCCAAAAGGAGGGACACACGGAGCCTCCTCTGCTGGTTCAGAGAGGTGATACGTGCAAAGGATGAGGCATCATCCAAGCAGACAGTGAAGGTCCAGCAGGCGGGAGGTGTCACGGCCACCGTTCCCACGTTCTGGGGCTCCGCCCCTTGGATGCTGACCTGGAGTGTTTCTGAAGCACCTGGCACAGTCCGGTCCTGCCCCATAACCTGGCCAGGTGTGACCCTTGCCCCTCAGGGATGGGCCACCAGTTCTCACCTCTGTTCCTCTTGTCTCTAAAGGTGATTCCTCAGGGCGTCCCAGGCCAGCTCGCCAACTGGAGCCACCTGGCCACAGAGGCCCGTGACCTCGCCAGGAGGTGAGCCCCCACCCCTGTGAACGGAGCCCAGCCCTTCTTCTGGGGGCTCCAGGGTCAGGAGCAGCCCCACAGGGTCCCCCACCAGGGGTTGGGATCAGATGAGGACAAGAGCTGCCTGGTTGGGGGGAACTGTGGCCACCAGGGGCAGGACAGGGGTGGAAGGACAGTGTGAGCCCCTCGGCGATGCTGGGGGTGGGGCACAAAGCCACCTTGGCTGACTGAAGGCCTCTGAGAGCATCTACTGTCCTTTTTAAAGTAACAGCTTTATTGAGATAAAGTTGGCATGCCCTGCAGCCCACCTGCCAAGGGCACAGTTAAGCGGCCTTCAGCCCGTTCACGGAGCCGTGCATTCCGGTAGAACACCACCAGCACCCCAGTCCAGAGCTCGCGCCCATCAGGCACTGCTCCCCATTGCCCTTCAACCTCCCTGGGCCCCTGCAGCCACCGGCACACTTCCCCTCTGTGGGTGTTCCTCTTCTGGACATCCCATATACGGGGGACCGCACAGTGGGTGGTCTTCAGCATCCGGCTTCCTCCACTTCGCAGAATGGCCTCAAGGGTCACCCACTCACGGCACATGCCACCGCTTCACTCCCTCTACACCCGAGCACTGTTCGTCGAGTGCATGTGACAGGTCTTGTTTGTCCGCTGCCTTTGAGAGGTAGCGTGAGGCCCCAGAAACACAGTGTCTGCTGCAGTTTTCCCCTTCAGCTGTACCCTAGGGACTTTAGACCCATTTTAAAGTGGAAAAACCAGCTCCAGTGACTCACTTAGGGACACACAGCTCGGAAGTGAGAGTGGGCAGCCAGACCCAGGCTCTCCGGACCACCCTCTTCTGTGCTGTCTGTCTTAGGGCGACCGTGTAGATTTATTGTCCGAACGGAGCTATCGTGTGTGAAAAAGGGCCCGTTCCTCATTCTGCCAGGAAGACAAGCATTGACGCTACGTATAAACAGCAACGGGGCAGGTCCCGGCCCGTCAATCTGCTGTGTGTCAGGCAGAGAGCCAGGCTGGACTCCAGGTGGCCCGAGGCTGTGGGCTGGGACCAATGCCCCCTTTTTTGGTGGGCTCTTGGCCACAGTTGCTGGTATTTCCGTGCAGCCACAAGGACACTGCCGCCAAGATCAAGGCCACGGCTCAGAGGGCTCTGCTCACCTCCCACACCAGTTACATGCTTCTCTGGAGTCTGGTGGAGGGCAGAGTGGCCCTGGAGGCTCAGCAGGAGCTGGAGGACAGGTGAGGCCCCCCAGGGGTGGGTCGGAGCTGGCTTGGCCTCCCAGAGTCGACGGGGCCTGGCTGGAGGCTGCCGGTCCCAGAGCTGGCTTCCTTGCCCTGCCAGTCTGTGTGGCGGGTCAGGGTGTCTGGGGTCTGGGGACCGATGGGTGGTGCTGCAGGAACCCACTCATGCAGGGGGGTGCAGCTCAGCTGCTCGTGAGAAGGGACAGCCACCTGAACAAGGAAGGCCCTCCCTCTCTTCCCTGCAGTGACCCCAGCCGCAGCCCGGGCCCCGAGGCAGCTCCTCTCTGCACCAGCCTCCTCTTGGCCTTTACTTCTCTGCTCTGGGTGGTCCCTCCATCTCTCTCTTAGTCAAAAGGGAAGTGGAGGCCCACCAGGGTCTACCTGAGCCCAAGGTGGACTTCCTAGGTGGGAGTGGCCCAGCTCCGGTGGTCAGCTCTGAGCCAACCGGTATGGCGGGGGGAGATCTCATGACCCCCTCTGAGGGTGGGGGCCCTGGCTCTCTAACAAGGGGGGAGGGGTGGGAGGGGGCCAGGTGGGCAGGGTCAGTGTGGACAGCTGGACAGGACAGGACAGTACAGCTGTTCTGGTTGGCTGATTATGGCAGGGGCTCTCAACCCCTGGGCTGAGGACCAGTACCGGCCCATGGCCTGTTAGGAGCCGGGCGGCACGGCAGGAAGCCAGCGAACAGACAGAGCTCCACCTGCGTTACCGCCTGAGCCCCGCCTCCTGTCTGCCCCTGTACACCCCAGCCACCCACGTCCATGGAAAAATTGTCTTTCACGACACTGGTCCCTGGTGCCAAAATGGTTGGTGACGGCTAGCTAAAGGGCCACAGAGGGATCATGCAGCCCCAGGGTCTCCATGCCCAAGGTCACCCAAGGACACAGCTGAGCCAAGGCTGAGTCTGGGCCGCTGCCCCTTTCTGGACGCCAGGTGTGCTCCACTTCGTGATTTATCCAGAGGAGCCAAACATTTGCAAGACATGCAGTTCTCAAGTGGAAACCGAGTGCGAGCCCTTCAGAAAAGCATGACCGAGTCTAGGGAATGCAGAAACAGGAATGCAGTGCCTCTGCCGCCTTTCCCGTTCATTCGAGATCGGCAGAGTGGCGGCCAGTTTCCGAGGCCGTGGAGGGCTCTCTGCTGGGAAGCTGGGAGAGACCTTCAGAGCCTGAGGGCTGGGGGAGGGGGCACAGGACAGTGACAGGGGAGGCAGGCCCTGTGCCCGGTGCCTAGGGCCATCTGACTCCGTTTCCTCTCAGGTACCAGGAGGTTGAGGCAGCCCAGAAGGCACTGGGCACAGCTGTGGCGGAGGCACTGCCCAAAGCCGAGAGGGCACTGGCCACCATGCGTCAAGTTGGCGCCGACGCAGCCCTGCACCTGACCTCGCTGGCCGCCCCTGCAATACTGGTCAGCTCTGTGTCCTTGGTTTTCCACACTCGGTAGGGACAGGAGAGAAGGTGGCATCTGGTAAAGCAGTGTGGCCCAGGCAGAGGCAGATGCCGTGGCTTATTTTTAACTCCCTAGCAGTTGATAAAAAACAAGATAATCTGCCTCCAGGGCTTGGCAGAACGCCCTCCTGGCACGGAGTTAGGGCTCCGCCACCCGCTGATCTTGGTTGTTGATTACAATAATAATATCAAGGTGGGGCCTCTGCCCATCCCAGTGGTGTTAGCAAGGGCAGCAGATGGACTTGGTATCAGTCCCAGCTCCGAGGATCCCGCCGTGACCTTGGTCAAGGGCTTCCCTCCCTGAGCCTCAGTTATCTGTCTGGCAGGGGGGGCTGTCCCATTGGGTTACGTCTATGGGGAGGGGGCTGGGGTGTTGGTCAGTAATGAATGCACAGGGTGGTCCCCAGTGTGTGTTGGCCTCGTCCCTTCTGTCCCTGCCACCCTGCACTTATCACCTCCGGATAAATCGGCTACATCAGGTCTTCTCAGTAACCCTGAAATCCCCAATCTCGGGAACTGAACTTTGAAAGGAGGCTAAGCTTATACAGTGCACGTGGGGCAGAACTGAGCCAGCCTGAACAGCCCCAGGCCGCTTTGGTGGGGTGAGGGTGTCTTTGCTTCTGCCCCGTGTGTGAAGAGATGCAGGGAGAGCAATGCCTGGGCTCTGAGCGCTGGTTTCCCAGACGTGGCCGAGGCCATTAGGGCACATGCAGCACCTGCGTAGGGGTGCTGGACTAGAGCCCTGAGGGTCTACACTGGCAAGCACACCGGCCCCAAGGTTCGGCTGAGTTGTGGACCTGAGGCAGGAAGTGCAGGTCTGGGAGGTGAGCTGACTTGCCGAGGCTTCTAGAGCTCAGTGGGGCTGGGATCCGAGCCTCAGGAGAGAGGTCTCACCCTGGCCCTCACCCTCTGCTTCCCTAAGTCCGCATGACCCTACTCCCGCCATCCCTGCCCCTGGCACCTCTCACCCAGGGGAGGATCTGCCCCATGGGCCTTCCCACCAGTCCCCACCTGAACCCTCCATCTCTGCATCCTCAGAATTCCAGGGCTCGGGACCTGGGCCTGAAGGCGCAGGCCCTGAAGAAGATGGTCATCTCCAGGGAGCAGGAGGTCACCACAGCTGCCCAGGCCCTCCGGGCCACTGCCAACACTGCGCTGCACAGGACAGAGTCCCTCACGCAGGTGGGCTTTTGTCCTTGGAGGCAGGGACCTGGGGGAGGCTGAGGCTGCCCCAGGGGTGATCTGGGGGCAGGGCTGCAGGAGTGGGAGGGGCAAAGATCATTTTTCTCCTCCCTCCGGTGCCCCCCCCCACCAACTCCAGAGAACCTCACAGTCACCCAGGGCAGGAGGCAGGGTGGACAGACAGAGGGCAGGACCGACAAACAGGCTAGCAATACCCAAGGCCATGCCTGCCACCATTATTCATCCTTAGTTACAGCTGGGGTAGGTTCACCCTGCTCAGTTTTTAGACAGAAGGGAAAGGAGGGAGAAAGAGAGGGAGAGAAACATCGATGTGTGGTTGCCTCTCGTGTGCCCCCACTGGGGACCTGGACCACAGCCCAGGCATGTGCCCTGACTGGGAGTCAAACCAGCGACCCTTTGTTTCGCAGGCCGGCGCTCAATCCACGGAGCTACGCCAGCCAGGGCCACTGGCCCAATATTCACAGAGCACCTGCTCTGTGTGTCACACTAAGCCACACAGTCTGGTGTTTGTAGCTCAGTGGGGAGATGGTATGAAATGGTCAGAAAATTCAAGCAGAATTATGGGGCAATTTTAGCCCAGCTTGGGGATGTCTAACCTATCAAAGTATAAAGACCTCTTAAAATTTTCTTACCTTTTCATCTGGAACAAACTTTAGACTTACAGAATGGTTGCAAGGAGAGTGCAAAGCATTCCCCTGTTCCCCTCACACAGATCCGCCTTATGTCAGCGTTTTAGCTGAGTAACCACAGGCCAAGTGTCCCAGTAAGGCAGCCCACAAGACGGGCTGCAGCAAACTAAGCTACCGGCGTCACTCAGATCCCAACACGGGTCCTGGAAGTGGCTTCTCCGGAGCCGTCCTTATTTTCCCTTTAAAAACGGAGCAGGGAGAAGGCTGTGTGTGAGAAGTGAGCCTCATCCAAAGAGCTGGGCCCTGTACCAGGCACATACTGGGGGAGCTGGGCTGTGTCGGGGCTGCCAGGGTGACACCCCCTGGTCTGGTCCATCACCCTCGTCCAGAGTGGGGATGCCTAGGAGAGAGCCCCCCCCCCCGTCTCTGAGCACCACGGCAGGGTCCGGGCCAGGCCTCAGAGTGCGGTGTTCACCCCCCACCCCCAACCCCGTCCACAGTGCCTCTTACCTGGCTGAGTGGCCAGAGTCAGCCCGAGACACGAGGGCTCCCAGGGCAGTGTTTTGTGGCTCTTCAAATCCATGTCATTTGTTTGTTTGTTTGTTGATTGATTTAAAAATAAATATTTTATTCCTTTACTTTCAGAGAAGGGAAAGGGAGGGAGAAAGAGAGGGAGAGAAGCATTAATGTGTGAGAGAAACATTGATCGGTTGCCTCTCACACGCCTCTAGTGGGGGACCTGGCCCAAAACCCAGGCATGTGCCCTGACCGGGAATTGAACCCAAGACGTTCTGGTGTACGGGATGATGCCCAATCCACCGAGCCACACCAGTCAGGGCCACGTTATTTATTTATCATTATTGAGCTGACATTCACACAACACAGAACAAGCCATTTTTTCAGTGTGCAATGCAGTGGCATTTAGCGCCTGCTCCACACCGTGCTGCTGTCACCTCTGTCTAGTTCCACACTCTCACCACCCCGAAAGGAGCAGTCACTCCTCCCTCTCGCTCCCCACCCCGCCCCCAGCCCCTAGCCGACACGCATCTGTGTTCTGTCTGTGGATTTACCCATTCTGGATACTTCACATGAGTGGAATCATGCAATACATATAGCCCTTCGTGTCTGGCTTCTATCGATTCCCGTGATTTCGAGGTTCATCCACACTGTGCCTGTGTCAGAGCTTCATTCCTTTTTATGGCCGCATACTACTCCACTGCATGGGGGAGGGGCGCGGTCCCTGTGTCTGCTCTCCCCTCAAACCCGTGCCCTGGGTCTGGTCTTATTCAGTGACTGGGGGAAGAAACGGATGTTCCAAGGGAAAAGTTGTGTGGTGAACAGATCTGCTATTTGAGATACAGCATGTTCTGAAAAGAAATCTTCAGCCCTGGCTGTTGGGGCTCAGTGAACTGAGCGCAGACCTGCGGACTGAAAGGTCACAGGTTTGTTTCCCAGTCAGGGCACAGGCCTGGGTTGCAGGCCCGGTCCCGAGTTGGGGGCATGGGAGAACCAACTACTTGATGTTTCTCTCACACATTGATGTTTCTCTTTCTCCCTTCCCTTCTCTCTAAAAATAGATAAATAAAATGTTAATTAAAAAAAAAGAAATCGCCCTGGTTGGTGTGGCTCAGTAGTCTGAGCGTGGGCCTGTAAACCAAAGGGTTGCCAGTTCGATTCCCAGTCAAGGCACATGCCTGCTTGCAGGCCAGGTCCCCAGTGGAGGGCACGTGAGAGGCAACCACACACTGATGTTTCTCTTCTTCTCTTTCTCCTTCCCTTCCCCTCTGTCTAAAGATAAATAAATCGAATCTTAAAAAAAAAAATCCTCAGTTGTCTTTCCTGCCTTTAGTTGTGTTCATGTTCCTTCAAGCTTTTCCAGGGCAGGTAATTTCTTGGGAGAGAGAGTCAGGGATTCGCATGTGCATAATTAAACACCAGGTATCCCCGGTAAACAGCAGTGTACTTCACGGTCGGAGTGTTGGTGATGTTTCAGGACCTGGTGTATGCGGGTTCAGTGCCCGCCTGGCCCGACTCCAGGCAGCACACCGCCTGCTTGCAACCTGCCCAGCGTCTCTCTTCTTTCTGCAGCTGCAACGTGAGGCCAGAGCTGCCCTGACCCAGGCGTCCTCGTCCGTCCAGGCTGCCAGAGTGACCGTCCTGGGAGCCAGGACCCTGCTGGCTGACCTGGAAGGTATGCGTGCCTGGCCGAGCCCTAGACTCACTGAGGCACACGTGCCCGCGACAGCCACCTGAACAGGCTTGGCTGCAGGGGAGAGGAGTCCAGTCATGTGGGCGTAAGCCAAGTGGACAGCTCCCTCAGCCAGGACCTCTCCTGCGGCTGCTTGCCCCTCCCCCACTCCTCCCTCCCGCAACATACTTCTCACCAGGTGCTCGCCCACATGACCATCCATCATCAGACCACACACGGAGCCCCTGAGAGCCATGTGATGCCTTCGGCTGTCCCATCCTAGTCTAGTCCACTCTGGCCGGGGTTCCCATTACCTGGGACAAATGTGACTGCCGTGTCCAGTGTCCAGTTGGGGCTACAGGGAGGGACACAGTTTCTCTTCTTCAGGGGGCATGGGTTGATGCCAGTCCCAGTCTCGTTTCAAGCTTTAGGAAAATGGGGTGAAGTGCCCCCATTTTACAGATGGACAGACCAAGGAGAGGAAGTGATCTCTCTCCCTGGATCTGAGCTGAGCTGAACAGAAGCCAGCCAGCACTATGCTTCTTCGCCTTGGTGTGCTCCCATATTGTGGGCTCCTGTGATGTTCCCTTTGCTCCAGAGAGCAGCCCCTTAACCCTTTGTTTGTGGCTGTGTCCCAGTGAGCCGGATAAGGCAGGAACACGCCCCGAGCCTCCGATGCCTCCTAGGGTCTGAGACCAGGGGTCAGGTCTCTACCGTCATACTGATTCTTCAGCCTCCCTCCCAGCCCCGCCTGTGGGCTCCGAGCCTCTGGGTGGAGGCTGAACTGGGCAATGCCTCCAATGTCCTGGTGACCCATTGGTCAGGGGACTTCCAGTGGGAAAGGCATGGCTGTATGTGCCTGTCTCTGCCTCAAGTTTAGGAAAGTGTGAATTCAGTGATATGTAATGATGGAATATTAGTATTTTAGAACATTAGAATTATAAGGGGTCTTAAAGTCATATGCCACGACCCACTCACCAGACAGGGGACTCACTGACCCTAGCTTACTTGCCTCCAGTGATAATGTGCTCACTGCCTCACAAGATATCACCTTCTCATTGTTGGATGGGTCTGAGAAAAGGAAAGTTCTTGCAGGTACTAAATGGGAATTTGCCTCCCTGGCGCTGCTTGGTAATCAACATGGGGACGTACCTCCAAGCTCTAAGCTGGGTTCTTTTCCCCGCCCTCACCCCTTTCCCACCAGCTGGCCTGGGCTCAGCTGGTGTTCAGGATGGCAGAGAACTTGGCTGAAGGGAATGTGGAGCAGCCTCCCCCAGGGTGTGCTCCAGGGCCCCTGGCCTACCATCCACTCTTCTGAGACAGGGTCATGGTCAAATGAGCTCAGGAAATGCTGTGTGCTGGTGCACGGGGCCTGCCTTAGAACAGCGAAAGCCCTGAGAAGTCCCACAGGAAGGAAAGCCGGCTCACCGGATTTAAACTCCACAGACATTTCTCCCTGACAGTTATTAGCACGCTGTAGAATCAGGGCTCCGCCGAGGGCACTTGAAGAACCATTCATTTTGTGTAAAAGCAGGAAAGTGTAGATCTAATTTCTGGGTTATCTTCATGAAGCAATTATGTCATGTGATACCCGTAAATATTAGAAGGCTTGGTGCTTCTTAAAATTTGACTTTGTCTACTGTAACCAGTGATCTTTAAAATAAATTTCCCTTACAATTTTATTTGAAAGGAAAGGAAAAAGTCTCTCTTTTTTTACACAAAGGAAACTACTTCTTATAATAAAACCTATATGAATTGTATTTCTCTTTTTGTCTTGGCTGCTAGGAAGCTCAGAGGTAAATAGGGCATTTAGTACCTGCAATGTCATTATCCTAATTTTCTGGTGCTTCTCATTCCTTCTCTTCCTTTCCTTATCCTCTTCCCTTCCCAGCCACAGGTGGCCCTTGGTTTTTCATTTTAATGGTCTAACTTGATTTATTTATCACTATAAGGTACCTCAAAGCCTTTTCAGAAATAGGAAGTACATAAAAAGAAAGAGCTCAGTGGACTTTGCTGTGTAGTATGCCGTTGTTCCCCATCCCCAACAGTGGCCCAGGCATTGACCACCATGTGATTTGTGACTTTAACAAGTATCATAATATAATATGAATCTTTAAGTTCACTCGGCAGTATGTCTCACCTGTGTATTCGCCCTCCCCACCCCGCCCCCGACCCCCAGATCTCATGAATTTTGACCTCTACTCATGTTGTGTGAGGGTCCGGGGCGGGTCAGGCGACTGGCAGGCCCTCCAGCCAGGAGCCAGGCCCTCCTGACAGCCTCAGCCGGCTTTGCAGGCGTGAAACCACAGTTTCCTCGGCCCAAGGACCAGGCTGTGCTGAGCAGGAAGGCAGGCGTCGTCCGGAGCAGGATCCTTGCAGACGCAAGAAAGAAGACCAAGCAGGCGGAGAAGATGCTGGGAAACTCAGCACCTGTCTCCTCCAGTGCCAAGAAAAAGGGCATGGAGGCTGCACTGTTGGCCAAGAACAGTGCCAAGGTCAGGCCACAGATTGATGGCAATGGTATCCCTGTGGGAGAACTGTCACATAAGAGCTGCCCCTGCAGACCCCCCCTTCCCCGGATGCAGTGCCGCACACTCCATGCTCACTGAGGGCTCCATGGGTCCCGGGCGCTGAGCTCTGGAGCTTCACACGGGTGACCTTGTTGATTCCTCAAGAAACAGGTGTCATGGCTGTCCCCGTTGGACAGGGGAGGCCCCTGAGGCCCAGCTGCTTCAGTAACTTAAGTCATGTGAGCAGGACTCACTTGTAGGTCTGTCTGGCCTTATTCCCCCGACCTCCAGCTTGTTCTTTTTTAAACGGGGCCTCGTGCTAATGGAGGGGTGTCCCCCAGTTCTTGCTGATGCTGTCTCACCTGTCGGCATTATCGCCATAGTGGTCTTTACCTCCAGAAGGACGTACTCTGCTCACCCTCTTCTGCACTGTCACCCATGTCACCCATCGTAGCTCGCCAAGGCCTTGCTGAGGGAGGGGGAGCAGGAACGCCGCCATGCCAGGTGGCTCTCCAGCCAGACACGGGTGACGCTGCGACAGGCCTCCCAGCAGGTGGTAGCCTCAAGGGCTCGGAGACTGGAGCTGGAGGAGGCTGAGCGGGTACGTGTACCAAGGCCTTCACCCGTGTCCTCTTGGCCCCAGAGGCAGCAGGGAGCTGCTCAGGCTCTTCCTCCTCCCTCCCCCCAAAGGTGGGTGCTGGGCTGAGCCAGATGGGGCGGCAGATCCAGGAATCTCGAGCCTCCCTGGAGAAGGACATCGGGGCCTTGTTGGAGCTGCTCACCAGGCTGGGTAAGGAGGCCCAAGGCTGGGCCTTCACCCCTTGGGTCCTGGGGGCCCCTCAGGATCTTCCTGTGAGCTCTGCAAGGGCAAACCACCTCGGATGTTGCCCTTGTTCATTCATTCACACTGGCACCCCCCACCCCCTGCCCCTGCCTCTGGGAGCCCCGCACAGGCAGACAGAGTGGAGGCTGTAACCCAGTCCTGAATCTCCTCAAAGACCAAGCTGTTTGGACTTTCCTGGGGACAGCGGGGCCTCTCAGGTCTTTCCTGGGGGCAGGACCTGTCCGAACATCAGAGCTCAGCCCCGCTCTGCCTCTTCCTGCCCCGGTCCCAGCTGCTGCACTCGCCTGCCCTTCACGAGGCCTTTATTGCCCAGGAAATTTGAGGCCATGGGGGGCCCTGGGGCCCCGTGGGATCCTCTGGGTTTAGAAGAAGCCATTTAGAATTTACTTCCTCATCCTTGTCACTCATCCCGAGCTGAGCTGTCTTCCTGTTGAATGTCACCCTTAATGACAAGGGCCATGTGGGGCAGGCAGCCTGTAGGTTCCATGCCACATCACCACAAAGTTCAGACCTGAGCACCTGGCCCCACCCCTTTGTTTTACTCATGGGGAGCCTCCAGGAAACCCTTCACCCCAAGAAATAGAGCTAGTCTGGGCCTGGGCCAGGGCCATGCCAGGCTGTCTACCTCCCAGGTCCACAGCCCTTTCTGCCCCCTCCACCTCCCGAGCTCTCATTATGAAGCCAGAGGCCCTGTTTCCACCCGCGCATCTGCCCACCCCCCACACAGGTGGTCCCCGTGGAGGCATGCTCTCGGTGACTCGACGTGGCGTGTGGGAGTGGGCAGGCATCATGGGCACCTTGCACGCACCACTGCCTTTTAGCAGAAGAGACTGGGGCACAGGATTCACCCAAGGCCTTAAAAAAAAAAACAGTAGTAGTAATACAAACAATAAACATTCAGTTGCCCGCAGTGCCATCTGTCGGGAGAACACCCCAGAAGTCTGTGCGTGACCTTGGTGGGGTGCCCAGGTCAGCCTCCACCACACTGCCCTCTTGGCCCCTCAGTTTCTTGGTGGATCGTGGGCAGTCAGAGTCCTGGAAGGTTTGGACTGGGAAGGGCCTCTGGGGTGGGGACTGAATGTGCTCCTGGGGACAGCAGGAGCCGGCCCACGCTGAGGCGCCCGGCCCCTCTACAGGATCTCTGGACACCCATCAAGCCCCCGCCCAGGCCCTGAAGGAGACCGGGCAGGCACTGGAGCGCCTGCGGCTGCGGCTGGACCCACCCGGGTCCCTGCAGGGGAAACTCAGGCTGTTGGAGAAGGAGTCAGAGCAGCAGGAGCTACAGATCCAGAGCTTCGAGAGCGACCTCGCTGAGGTCCGTGCTGACAAGCAGAACTTGGAGGCCATTCTGCAGAGTCTGCCCGAGAGCTGCGCCAGCTGGCAGTGAGCACCCCCGGCCCGCAGCGGCCGGCACCACACCCACCAGTGCGCCCGAGGGAACACACACCCTTCCATGACCCCCCAACCTGCAGGAGGCGTGTGCACTCCGGGTTCACTGTGTACACTCCCTGCCAGGCACACACAAACACGCACACCACCATGTCCACAGCACACGGACATGCTGTGGACACATGCCTGTGGGTGTGGTGCACATGTGTGCACAGGCCCCTCTGGGCACACACACCCATGCAGCCCCTGCACAGCTACTTACTGAGTGCCACTGGGTGCCGCATACCCTTTGGGTGCTGGGGAGTTAAGTCAGACACACTGTGGCACTAACATGCTCCCTGTCACTCCTGAAAGCATGGGCCCAGGCAGGGTTGGTGCCTGGGAGGCTGCGGGGGCATCTGCAGAGATCCAGGGAGGGTTCCAGAGCTGCCGGCTGTCCCACCGCAGCCCCCCACCCCTGTCACCCCTGCACACACATACAACCAGCAGTTCTGTACAAGTGAGGGACAGGCAGGCCAACAAACGCAAGATCCTAGTGGCTTCTCAGCAGTGGAACTGAGGCCCAGGACTCCGGGGACATGATGCAGCCTGCTGGGCCCGCCGGGGGTGGCTGTCCCCTGCAGGGGGACCACTGGCATCATTGAATACTTCCTTCTCAGGGTCCTGCTACCCCTCCCTTTGAGCCTGTGGCCTGTCCAAGGCGCTGGGCCTCAAGGGCCTGCGGGCACCTGGGTCAGGGGACACAGGTAGCAGGGAGCTGCCCTTCATGACCCCACTGACCCCGGATGGCCTCTGACTGATCGACACTTCCCAAACTGGCACTGGGGTGCTGTGGCCCTACCTGCTGGGAGGGAGGCCTCTGCTGGGGCGGAGGCCCGTCTGCCTTTCCAGTCTGTCCTGCTGGGGAATCCTCCTGTGGCCAGGCTCCCCTGCCCGCCTCTGCCCAGGATTCCCTGGCATTTCCTCCTGGCACCCCTCCCCTTTCCACCGGCCCTCTTCCAACAGATGGCAGGGCCTTGGCACCAGGGGAATGGGGGCCTCAGGAGGCCCAGGCCCCTCCCACAGCTCAGGCCTGCTCCCAGAGGGGGGCGGGGGGGAGAGGCAGCGGCAGTCAAATTCTGTTTAACATGGAAATAAAGGTCCTCTTCACTAGCTGGGTGGTGTGCCTCTGGTCCTCCCTTGCTGGGCGGCAGCTGGGGCCCTGCTGCGGGTACACACACGGCACACCCGAGTGCCGGACACACCCAATGCCCAGGGAGTGGGAGGAAGGACGCACACTGACCCACCTAGGCCCACACACAGGAGTAGGAACCTGGCAAAGGCTGAGCCCCCTGGCTTGGCAGAGTCTGCCCACCGAGGGAATTTTGCTGGCGTCCTGCGGCCACAGGCACCTGCCCCCTCCCCTCTGCTCCAGGGGCTTATCAGGCAAAGTCAAGGGGCAGGGGAATTTGAAGGGTGGGGTACAGGCCCTCAGCTGACCTCTGGCTCAGTCTGAAGACACTGAGGCAGGAAATGAACTCAAAACCTAGTGTCCAGCAGCCCAGAAAGGCTCAGGGAGGGACACTATTGAGGAGGGGAGGGCTTTGGGTCAGGTCCTGAAGAGTGAGGAGACAGAGGGGAACATTCCAGGCAGGAGGAGGCAACAGCCCGGGGTCTGCAAGGAAGGGCTTGGCCAGCACGGGCCCCTCCAGGAGCACAGGTCGCAGGGGTAGGACTACACAGCTCTCAGGCCCTTGGCCAGTTAGGCCTGAATGGAGTTCGTTGGAGGGAGTTCAAGTTCGGAGGACATGGGAGGGTCTCCTGGAATCCTGGGGTGGGAAGGGCTGCCGAGTCCCTGAGACAGCCTGGGGCTGGAGTGGCCTCCTGGGCGGGTGGGGCGGGGCGGGGGGGCGGCTGTCCTGTCCCCTCGCCTCCGCCTCCGGTCTCGCCCTGTGTGCTGCGCTCTGTTCTCCGGGCGCAGCGGCGTTCTTTGCTTTTCCTGCACTTGGTGAAAGAAGATGCTCCCTCTGCCCCCTCCACCATGGCACCCAAGGTTCCAAGTCATCGGGTCATATCCATGGCAGAAACCGCTGGAAACTGCCCAGATTCCGCCTTCCCGGGGAAGGCCAGCCCAGCTCGGGCCAGGTCCCCGCCCCCCCACTCATGCTCAGAACAAGGGTCTCTGTGTCCAAGGCCCCGGAGCTAGAACTGGGAGGTGCCCCCTCCAAACCTGCTGGGGAAGGGCATCCAGGGGAGAGGTGTGTTCCTCCATGGAGGAGCCCAATGCCAGCCAAGGTGGGGGCGGGGGTAAGGGGGATGTGGGGCTCATGGATGACCCCCAAGGGACTTGGTAGGTCTGGGAGGGAGGAGGGGGGCAGGGAGGTCAACGCAGGAGGCTGTTGCTTCACAGTTGGTTTGATGATCGGTGTCAGGCGTTATGTGGTGCCAAAGAGATGGGGGTTCTTCAAAGACCTCTGCCACAGGGCCTGATGCCCCCAGGCCCCTCCCCGCCCCCACCAGCTTCTCTGCTGAGAGAGGGGCTGGCCTTCTGGTGCCTGCTCTTGGCATCCAACTGTGATCGCCAAGCCCAGCCCCAGCAGCCCCAACGGGTGGAGAACCGGCCTTGTCTCCATTCCACAGCTACGTACCTCAGTCCTAACGTCTTGTGACTCATGCCTGCCACTGCACAGCCCCGGAGGCGGGGCTCGGCTGGGTGGAATGTGGCAGCTGCTGAACATCTGGCGAGCAATGTGGCCCAGCAGCTGAGCCGTGGAAGGTGGCATGGCCCCTGCCCTGCAGAACGGCTGACAGGGCCAGCAGGCCGCCCGAGCCTGGCCCCGGGAGTGAGTTACCAGGGCGCTGCTCTGAGCGAGCTCTTCTCTCCAGCCTGCGGGTAGAACGTCTCCCATAACCCTGGGTTATGAGTCCTAAACCCTTTTTCCCTTGAAGCTTCCCTACTTAACCGCCTTGAAAGTAATGAGTTGTAACAGTCCCCGCTTGGTGAGAGGTGGTTTCCTCCAACTGCAGATCAGGAAACTGAGGCTCTGACAAGTCAAGTGCCTTGCCCAAGGTCACACAGCCTGGCCAGATCCAAAACCTCGGGGTGAATGGGGAAGGAGAATTCCCGGATCTGAATCTGTGTGTGTGTGTGTGTGTGTGTGTGTGTGTGTGTGTGTGTGTGGTGGGGGTGGGGGTGTCACTGGGGACCAGCATGCTGTTTGCCCAGAGCAGCCCCTGCCTGTACCTGGGACTTCAGCATAATTGTTAGGAGTGCCAGTCTCAGAAATGACCTGAGTCTGTCAGGAATGCCCCCCCCCCAGGGGTTGCCCTGTTACAAATCCCGGGCTCCTGCACCCTGCGAGCCACTCTCCCTGAAACTGAGGAGGCTCGGTGTATCATCCAGGTGGACTTGAACTCCAGGCTTCCACAGCCTGACTTTTCTCATCTGTAAAGTGGGAGTGCCCAGTCCTGTTTCAGAGAGTTTTGAGAATAAATGATTTTACAAACGTATCCCCTACTGATCTGGCAGAGTACCCAGTGCACAGTGAGCGTTGGAGAAATAGGTTTTATTAACAAAACACTCACTCTAACTGATTTAGTGTCGCTGATGTCCCCGTGGCACCTCGTCATTATGCACTCACCACCCCTACCAACAAAAGTAAACGGTTTTATATTTTTATTTCAAGAGTTAAAAAGGAGGGCTGAGAATGGACGCCTCCCTTTTAAAAGTGAGTGCTGCGTGCGCATCGGGCGATAGTAACTTGACGGCCTTAGTTGGTGGTGCGGTCACTACCTGCCGCTGCCACCCGTGTTTGCTTCTTGCAGGCACCCCGAGAGTGAGAACTAAGATCATCCCCGTTCTGTTTACGGGGAAGCCGCGGCCCGGAGTAGGAAACGGGCTTGTGGAGGTCCCGAGGGGGAGCGGAGAGGGCGGTGCATTTTCCGTGTCCTCCAGCAGAGGGGCGCGCGGCGGGTTCTGTGTCCCGCATAATAGCCGCTTTGAGGCCGGCGGCCGGGCGGCGGGAGGGAAGGGAGGCGGGCCGCAGGGGAGGGAGGGGTGTGTCCGGCCGCCTGCGCCTTCCCTCCGCCCCTCGGTTCTGCCGCCACACGCGGCGGGAGCTCGGACCGGGCGACCGTCCCTCCTTCTCGTTCCTAGCCGCGGCCGCGCAGCCTGGAGCCGGTGGGAGCCCCGTGCTCACCATGTCGGTCGCGCTCAGCAACAGGTTTCAAGGTAAGCGCCGCTGTCCCACAATCCTGCCCCGCCCCCGGCACGCTGTCCCGCGTGCCCCGGCCCGCGCGCGTTTGCCCCGGCCTGCCACCTGTGTGCCCCGGGAGGACGGCGGGGTCTGCAGCGTGCGCAGGAAGCGGGCGCGGACCCCGGGGGCGCGCAGCCCGGGAAGACCCCCCACTTCCCGGGCCGTCTCTTTGTCTCCTCTAGGAGGGAAGGCGTTCGGCTTGCTCAAAGCCCGGCAGGAGAGGAGGCTGGCCGAGATCAACCGGGTAAGCGTGAGCCGCCACCTTCGCTGTTGTAGCCCCGCCGCGAGGGCAGCTTGAAAGTCGCCAGAGCCCCGCGGCGCTGGCTTGTCCCCAAAGCTCCCAACTCCCGGGGTCCTACCTCTTCTTCCCCTGGGCTACCCCCAATTTCCTCTCTCCGCCCCTTCTCCTGTGCCTCCAACTCCAGGTAGGTCCCCCTCCACCCCCTCCACTCCGCTCTGGTCCCGGCGTCTCGGGTTGCAAGTTGTTACTCCTAGACTGGGGAGGCAGGGCCCGGCCAGGAGCTCCTATACCAGCCTGTCTGGGCTCCCCAGAAGCCCGCCACAGGGATTTGGCGCCGGAAGGGACCCCCTATGTCTCCCAGCAGCCCCAGTTTCACAGCGGACAGATGAAGGGAGGCCCAGAGAAGCTAGGCGGCTGGCGGCCCAGCAAGTGTGGGTCAGGCTGCTGTTAGCACCCTGGGCTGCAGATGCTCGGAAGCCAGTGCCCTCTCCACCATAGGACATGCCGGCCTCCTGCTAGCCCCCACTCCCACCCTCACAGCTCTTTTCCGATCCAGCTTTTAGGAAAGGCTGCCTTCGAGTCTTGAGGCTTCTCTTGCCCGTCCTGGTGGATTTCTATAAAGAAAGCCGACTGGCTGTTGCCAGGCGCACAGTGGGAGCCCCATAAACGTTTGTGTAAGGAGCATGCAGACTTTACACGGATTGGCCAGAGCTCAAAGGCAGCATAGCCAGGGGCTTTGCGGTTCTGCATGAAGCAGGCTCAGATCTGGCCTCCGACCCATGCCAGCTGTGTGGGCTTCACTAAGGCCCTCGCCATGCAGAATCAGGGCCGTCCTGAGGGCTCAGCCACAGAAGGCATGCCAAGTGCTTGGTCCAGCACCCTGCACAAGGGAAGATCTCCATAGATCGAACTAGAAATTAGTCCCCCAGCTTCCTTCCTGGCCGGCTGTGGAGGCGTGCCCACTGAAACAAGGCTGGGCATCTCCCCACTGGCTTCCTCGGGCCGCTGAGCACCCAGGGTCCAAGACAGATCTGAGTCCCAAAATGGGAAGCTGGCAGGGTCAGCAGGGCCCTGGTGGAGGCAGGGAGGGGTGGGAGGGGGTTTAGGGCCAGCATAGTGGCAAGATTGCAGGCTTTCAGTGGGGGACTTGCAATGTTGATTCTTTCTTTGGTTCTTTTGGATTGTCTGGAGCTAGGCAGTCTGTCTGATTTCACTGCACCGGGTGTAGGACTCTCAGGGAGGACTCTGGGATCCCCAGGGTCCCTCGTTGCCATCCTTACCCTGCCTGTTGGTGTCATCTTGAGCACAGCTGAAAGGGAGCCTGGATGTCTGGCTGGGATCTCAGGGGTCCAGGCTGCTGGGCTCCCTCCCAGTTCACTCTGCAGCCCGCAGGTCTTGGCTGCGCTTGCCCACTGGACAGGAGCCTGGAACCCTGACCTCATACAGCCCCCTGGGCCGCTAGGCCAGGCGGGCTCCAAGCTGGCTGAATCCACCCTCAGCCAGCAGGACCCTGAGCCAGAGACAGCTGGGGATGGGGGAGAGGTGACTGTCACTGGACAAATCAGAGGAATGAGCGTGTGGGACTTTCCATGCCAGCCCCGCCCTTGGAGGGGGTGCAGACTGCGGGGAGACTACAGGGCTGTTTTGGGAGGGGGACTGACTTGGCTCTGAAAGGGGGTGGCCTGTGCCTCTCAGGAGCTGGCCTGGACAGGGCTGGGACTGGAGAAGGTGAGGAAGGAGGGGCTGTGTTCAACCAGCTTGGGACCCCAGCACCCAGAGAGGGCAAGCATCTGGCCAACGCTACGCAGAAGCCAGTGGCAGAGCTGGTGGTCTAGTGTCCTTTCGATGCCTGGGGGCTACTCCAAGACCCTCGTGGGCACAGGCTCTCGGCCCCTGGAGGAAGGAGGCTCCAGGGTCAAACTGGAAACTTGAGCTGCTTCCCACCGTAGTAGGTCAAGGTGGCCCCACCAGGGTGTAGAGCCACGAGGGGCAGGGAGAGGAGGGCCGAGTACTGTCACTCTGTGACCTTGGGCCAGGCACCGACAAAGTGGTAGTCAGGCTGTGGTGACTCTGCAGCGATAGGATCTATGGAAAGCGCATACGGAGCGCTGGCTGCTGTCACGATCATTATCATTGGTTTGTTTAGGGCTTAAAGGCGCAGGGAGTGGAGACCCAGGGCAGAGATTTGCTGCGGCCCCCGCTGGCCACCCGGCCTGGGCCGGACCGCTTCATCCGGGAGAGGCTTCATTTCCCCTGGCCAGTGTGGGAGAGTGGGCCCTGTGCTACTCTGCGTCCCTGCAGCGGTCAGCTGGAGAGGGGCAGGTGAAGCTCTTCACAGACTCAGAGGGAGTCACTCTGATGGAGGGTCTGGGTCCGCTTCACCCGTAGCCATGGCCGCAGTGGAGGTTCTAGAGGGAAATTCTAGAGGGATCCAGGTTAGCAGCCCGGACTGGCTTTCCTTTGGGGCTCAGTTTCACTGGAATGGGGCTTCTGGGGGGCTGGACAGAGCGGCTGCCCAGGGACCCCATGGGAGCCGGAAGCTGTGAAGGACGGGGCTGTGTGCTCCCCGCACGTGCTTGGGTGCCTCTGGGGCTGCCGCCCAGGGCAGAGCCCAGCTCCGGGGTCTTCTAGGGCCGACACCCCGGTTCCTTTCGCGGATTTTCTCCCATCTCCCCCCGTGGGGTGGGCCAGCTTCCAGAAGGTAGCAGGGAAGCTGTCTTAGCTGTTGTTATTACAAGGGATTGAGGAGTAAAAATAGAGACTTGGGTGGACCCAGAGCTGTATGGAAATGCACTTTTTTGGTTTCACTCGAGCTTTGGCTATTATTTTCTGAGCACTTGGCGTGTGCCAGGCAGTGTGCCAGGTGTGCTTTGGGCACTATCCCCTGAGTGCTCACCCTAAGCCCGTGAGTGTGAATTCCCATGTTACAGAAAACCAGACTCAGAGAGGTTGAGCCAGTTGCCTGGGTTTCAACAGCCAGGCTTGGACCCGGCCTCTCCTCTCAGTCTCTGAACTCGATAGGGTCTCCTGTGCAGGCGCCCCCCAGCCCCATGCCTGTGCCTGTGTGTGCACTCGCACGTGTGTGTGTGTGTGCACTCTCTGCGCCGCTGGTGCGGGCAGGGCGGGCGCGCACCTCCTACTCCCCCCACATAGCTGACATTCTCCAAGCCCTGATGGCAGGGCAGGTGACCCCGGGCCAGCAGACCCAGCCTTATATGGCAACAGAAAACATTCTCCCCAGCTTCCCACAGGAGCAGAGAGATGTGGTGGGGCTGGGTGGGTGCCTCTCAGGGTGCCCTTACCCTTCCTTGGTCCGCAGGGGGAGCCTGGAGGGCAGGGAGTGGAGCCAACCAGAGGCCGGCATCTTTAACAAAACCCCGCGAGGCCTGCCTGGCGCCTGACTTGCGTCATCTCACTGACTCCTGTCAAAGGGACGTTCGGTTGGAAAGGCGTGCCCCAAGAATGTATACACATCACCACAGGCAAGGATGATGAGACCTCCCATTCTAGAGATGAGGAAACAGAGGTTTGGTCGGGGGACGTCACCTGCCCAGCGACATCCAGCCAGGAAGTGGCAGGTTCAGGAGTCCGACTGCAGACGCCACCCGAGGCCCGCCTGGGCCCTGTCCACCAGGTGGCCGAGGCCTCGCTGTGACACAGGCCTCTCTTGCTTATGCAGATAGAGATCTCTGGCCGAGGGCCCACCCTCCCGGCCCTCCTGGGTCGAATGAAGGGCACTCAGCGTTCCCAGCTGCATTCAGGTGCCCTGTGGTTGTTTCACAGCCCACGTGTCACCTGCACCGGGAAGAACTGGGCGCGGCAGGCTGTGTGTCTCTGCCCAGAGTGGTGTGTGTCCCCGGCCCCTCCCCGAGCCACGGGGCAGCTCTGAGACCTGACCCAGGCACGACGCAGGCGTGTCTTTTTTCCTGTGTA
This sequence comes from Tonatia bakeri, assembly GCA_004024845.1. NCBI lineage: Eukaryota > Metazoa > Chordata > Mammalia > Chiroptera > Phyllostomidae > Tonatia > Tonatia bakeri. The sequence goes on along the minus strand of PVIA01003495.1, from coordinate 84,453 downwards.
CTGGCAGTGCCACCCTGTCCCTGCCCAGGCGAGTGTGCCCAGCTGGCACCACTGGGCACTCGTCTCTCTTGCTCTTCCTTAATATATTATAAGGGAGATGGTGATAAGTAGCCACGTGAGCCTCCGAGGATTCAGTGTCCCCGCAGGTCCAGCCAGTCACGACCTCATTGTGGCCATGTCACAGGAAGCCAGAGATGGAATTTCTTCAGGGTCTGCTTCACTTGTGTAGTTGATGGGGTGTCTTTCTCCGGCTGCCCCATCTGCTGGCGGGGACACCGTGTCCGGATGCGGCCCCAGAGCTGCTGCGGGGAATGTGAGCCTCCTGTCCTTGCGGGTGCACGTTACAGGCTCCGTCTATGTGCCAGGCACCAGGCCGGGCACTCGCGGCCCGGTCCTGGCCCTTTAAGAACCTGTGGGCTGCGTCAGAGGCGCCGAGGGCCTGGTATGGTGCCGTCCGGCCTTGGGGTTTGTGCCCAGGGTTTCGGCCACCAGCATCTTGGATGGCCTCCAAGATGGTGATATCTGCCCGCCCCAAAATTCTGCTGCAGCTGATACATAAAGATGAGCCTGGAAGGCCAGGAGCAAGCATCCGGGAGCAGGTGCTAGAGGTACCGGCTCAGGAAGAGAGTTAAGTCTGGGGTGGAGACGGTGGGGGCGGGGGAGCCAGGCAGGTGGCCAGGATCTGGAGCCCGGACGCAGCAGGGGCTGCCCACTGCTGCTGGTTTGGATATGCCCACTCCGGGGCCTCCGCACTTGGACGGGACTCCCGGGGCTGGGGAAAGAGTCAGACGTGCATTCGAGATTGTGGAGGAACAAGGGGGGCAGCTGTGTGCAGGTGTGGCAGCGGGCGCTGTCCCCCAGGACTGAGATGGGAGCGCTCTGTCCCGTGCGGATGGCCTTCCACTGCTAGGTCAGCCAGGTGTCCGGGGACAAAGCAGAGCTCGCCCTTAAGGAGGGATGGCCAGAGGGTCAAGGCTCACGCGGAGGACTTTGTGGGACATTGTGGGACAGAGTTGTGGCTGGGTCACTCCTCTGCCCTTCCCCTGCTCACAGCTGTCTCTTGGTGTGGCCAGGGTTTGGGCAATCCAAATGCACAATGCTAATTGCTGACACTTAGTCAGTGTCTATGCGGTTAGCTCCCTTAATCCAACCCAATGAGGAGATGTTATTGTGATGGTCCCATTTCACAGATGAGGAAACAGAGGCCCAGAGTGGTGAGACAAGTTGGCCAGGGCCGCAGAGCTGGTAGTCAGTGCTGGATCTGGGATTGGAGTCCAGGGAACCTGAGTCAACATCCCTCTCCTGCCCCTCTGCTCTCGGGAAGGTAACATGTGGCTTCCCACAGCTGTGGCTTTAGGCGAGACTTTTCCATCCAGAGGCCTCGGTTTCCCCAGCTAGTGAATGGAGAGGACAAGCCGGGTGCTCTGAGGAGTCCCTTTCACATTCTTTGACCGAGGAGATGTTTTAACAGCTCTGTCACCATCCCCAACCTTGCCTGGGGATGCTCATAACTTCCTGTTTTCAACCCCAGGATCCTGCCTGCTTGCCTTTCCTGGCTCTTTGCCTGGGACTGACCAGGCCGCCAAGGCCTCTGAACTTGCCGCGCTGCATATCCATAATCACTCTCACACCTGGAGGCCCTGACCTCAGGACAGAGGGCTGGAGGGGGAGAGCGGGTTGGGTGGAGTGAACCATCCACAACCCCAGTGGGTTAGAGAGCGGGTCCCTGGCCTCAGGAGCCACCTCCTTCTGCAGCTGCCCCAGAGGAAACGCCATTCTCAGTGCTGACTTTCTTTGCTCAGAAACTTGTGGTCAGGCCCCTGGCTCCTTGCTTGGGGCAGGGAGGGAGCTGCGATGGTGCAGGGAGCTCGGCCTTGAGTTGTGAAAACTCTGTGATCTTGAGCAAGCCGAGCGACCTCTCAGGGTCTCTGCCATCCAGTCGGGCAAGCCGATGCCCAGAGAGGGGAACAAGAACTCAGAACCAGCCTCTGGCGGGGAAGAGGTTCGGGGAAGGAGGTTCACTCCTGATCTGCTCACTAGTCCGTGGGGGTCTGGGTGATGGCGCGCCGTGGGGGTTTATCTGTGGGTTGTACGGACAGGAATGTTAGAAGACAACAACACACAGCCAATGTTTATCTAGCATTTACCAGGTGCCAGGCTCTGTGTTAAGCACTTTGCATGAATTTACTCGCAGATTGTAGTTCTGGGAACGAGCCTCTGAGATGTGTTTGCACCCTCCCTGCAGACGAGGAAACGGAGGCACAGGCCCATACAGTGTTTCTCACACAGCTGCCTGTTTGAGCGGTTCAAACCCAGGCCTTCTGGCTCCCGCTCGCCCTCTTTCGGTTTTTGCTTTTGCTTTTCTTCCAAAGGGGACATGCTTCTATCTCTGTCCCTTCTGCCTGGGGACCCAGGGTCAGGGCAGCCAGGGGTCCTGGCGTCTGGACAGATAGGGTACCTGCCCACTGGGCCCCGAGGCTGGGCGAGGATATAGGGTCAAGTGCCTGAAGGGGAGGGAGCCGTGGGCTGTGCATAAGCAGGAACCAGGAATCTGAAGCTTGGAGGAGGGGCGGGAGCTGGCAGCTCGGCCAATGGAGTTCCTGTTCCCGCTGCCCGCCTGCCGAAGGCACAGTCCACACAGCTGCCCTGAGCCCAGGGTCAGCAGGGCTGCCTACCCACACATGAATGGGTCAGCTGCTTTTTCCACCCTGGTCACTCTGTGGCAAGCATTTGTCATTTTTGGCTCCTAAGAAAAAATGTAATTCCAATCTCTGAGTCCCTCCCCCCTCACTCCCCAGTCTCTGTCACACACGTGCACACACTGCAAAGCTGCCTCACCCTGATGGGTGAAAGAGGAGAGAGTCATTCTGGCTGCACGGCAGGCATCTCTGCTCCTCCACCAGATGTCTGCTGAGCACTGACGGCATGCCGGTCATGCTGGGTGCTCCTAGGACTTGTGGCCGAGGGCCTGCTTCCTCCCATCATCCTTCTAAGACCCACTTCCTCGGGTCGCTTTCCCTTCTCAGCTCTGTGCAAGGAGGGAACCCCAGTGGCCTCCTCTGCGCAGTTCAGTCCCGGCTTGGCCACTTGCCAGCTGTGCTGCCGTGATCACGTTATTCATCCCCTCTGAGTCCCAACTCGGTCACTCATCCTGCAAACACTTATTGAGCACCTACTATGTGCAACCTACATTCTCGCAGGGGGAGACAGACAACGGACAATACCCTTCCTAAGCAGTTAAGTTGTGTTAGGGTGTAACTCAACCCGTGGCATAAAACAGAGGCACAGGAAGGTAGGGTGGGATGGAAGTGGAGGTGGGGACTGCAGGGTGGACAGTTGAGCAAGGGCTTGAAGGGGGCGAGGTAGAGAGCCGTGCAGATGTGCGGGAATGTGCGGTCCAGGCAGGGGGCCCAGCTAGAGCCAAGTCCCCGGTGGGAGCAAGCCTGCCCCCGCGGGGTCCGGCGAGGGGAATCATTTTTCAGCACTCCACAGTGCCCGCTACGCTCTGGTCCTCACTCTCGGGCACTGCCTGGTTAATCTGCATCCAACTCTGTGTGGATGGTTTGCCCCTGACACGAAGGCCCATGTCCTACCCCTGGAACCCAGTCCCAGGATTCCTAGAAATGGTCAGTACTTGGTACTCACGGACTTGGGCTGGTGCGGGATTTCTGGTTGACCGGATTGTGGGCACTGGGAGGCCCCCAGCCCTCTGCCCAGAGAGCCCCAGATGGGGGGCCTTGCCTGTGGCTCCCCACGAAGGTTTCCCAGTTCCTAACGTGGGGAAGTGGAGGGAACATGGGGGCCATGTAGTGAGTTCAGTGTCGGCTAGATGGTTTCCACTTAATGATTCTGAGATTCTGGACTGCCTACTTTAACGAAACGCCCTTTTCTGAACTCAGCAGCGGCAGTCTGCGGCCACGGTGCAGCCTTCACTTGGCAAAACACAAATCTGGCAGCCTCGTTTAGCGCCTCTCCCTATTTTTAGCTTTTTTGGAAATGTTTCTTTCTCCGTTACCCCGAAGTCTGGGAACCACTGACCTATTTGTCCTTCTGCTGGGCGGGTTTGGGATCTGTGACCCTGAGGGGTGCCCAGTTTGCTCAGGGGCACGGACAAGAGTTAATTGTCCTCCTTCTGGTCAGCAGTAGAAAAGAGCTATAAGAGGGAGCCAGGAGGAAGGCGAGGCCTGGACAGAGCCAGCCGGGAGGAGGCCCACTCCCCAGGCAGCGGGAGAAGGTTCCAGCCCCTGCTAAGTAGAGGTAGGGCCATGCTTGGTGCATGGTAATGAGGCCCCGGGTGAGGCTGCGGCCAAGCCAGCTGGACTGCGTGGGCCCTGGGGCTGCCTTCCGCCAGGCGGCTGGAGGCACAGGTCCTGAAGTCGGACACGCCCACATTCCAAACCAGCCCTGCTTTTCCTCAGCAGCCGGGACTTTAGAGGTGATATTGAACCAGTCTGGTTGGTCCTCCTGCTCTCTCACCTGTAAAATCAGCAGGACAGCGAGGATTTGATGGGAAAGCACAGCACCTGCCAAAAGCAGGGGCACGGTCAGAGCCCCTCGAGCCAGCAAAGGGGGTCGCGCTGGCAGGCAGGTTTCTCTTCTCTGTTCAAGGGGGCAGCGTTATCACGGAGACACTGGAACCCTGGAAGGGGTCGTGCTCTGCCGCATGCTAAGTCATATACCGGTGCTTACAGAGCACTGATGGAGGAGCTTGGCTGTCCCCGTTGAGGGACAGGTGCCCGAGGAGGCGGGTGGGTACGAGACGCCCATTTCACAGTTAGTGAGGAGGGAACTGAGATCCGAACCCGGAGGGCTTTATCCTCACTTAGGGTTCTTGTCGTTCTCCTGCTCTGCTTTAAGCCTCTCGGGGGTTGCAGGACAGGCTGAAAGGTAGTGGGTTTCCTGTCCTAGGACAGATGCAAGGGTGGACCCACTCCTCTGGCAGTGGGAAGGAGCAGCCAGAGGTTAGGAACAGATTGAGTGGCTGACCTAGATGCCAATTAACACCGCTTCAAACACTCCCTGTAACGTTAGGGTAAGAGCTTATTTGCTGTGGTCTCACATGCTCTCTGGCTGCCTAGAACACGGCAGCGGGCGCTGTGGCCCCCCAGAAACCGTTGGATGAATGAGCGCAGAAGCGATGCCCACGTGTAATCGGCTCAGTGATGAGGAACATGTGGTCCAGGGAAGAGAGAGTGTTTGCGGCTCCGGTGCCAGGATGGGTGGGTACACACCCTCTGTGTCCCCGTCGGTGCACAGGTTCTAGGGCGGCTCGAAGATGAGCAGTGAGGCAAGTAAGACCCCCGGCCCTGTGGTGTAGCAAGTGCTGACGAATGGGTAGCTTTTGGTTTTAAAGCTAGATGAATGCCTGCTATCTGCCCATCTTTAAAGGTCAAGGTCAAGGATACAGACTTTGAATGAGATGGCACTAAATTGATTTAGCTCTGGCTGTGTGAGCCTCGACTTTCTCATTGGTAAAAGGAAACCGTGGCCCACTGGGGGATCCACAGGGGTCATGTGAGTAAGTGCTTCATTTTGGGGGCCCTTGTTAGTGTCCCCCAGCCCCCACCACTGGGTTCCCAAAGGACTCATCCGAGTGTCTCCCGGCATCTGAGGGGAAGGCGGGCCTGTTTTACAGGTGAGGACGCAGGAGACGGGTAGGTGACCTCCCGGACAATGGACAACGTACAGTCGTTGTCTGGCTACAGCAGAGACCAATGACGAGACAGCTACTGTTCACTGAGCCCCTGCTAGGGGCCAGGGGTCACATGTGCAGGACCCTTGGATTCTCATGCACACTCCAGAAGTAGCTGTGGTCGTCAGACCCGTCTGGAGATAAAGCACTGGAAAGCCAGAGAGGAATCAACGTGCCAGGGTCGCATACTTAAGACGTTAGTGCTGCTGGAACCAGGCAGTTTGTCACTGGGGCTCCTTGCTTCACGGAGCCCAGTGTGGAGTGCCCTGGGCGGCAGTGTGGGGGTGGGGAGGCTGCAGTCCCAGCACAGGTAATTCAGAGTTTGATTGAAGGTGTTTCGTCTTCTAGAGCAGACCCTCCATGCCCCACCCCCCACCCCACCCAGCTGCTGAGCACTCTTCCTACCTGAAGGCTGGACTCCGCAGGACTGTCCTGAGGGTTGACAGGAAGTCAGGGCAGATGCTGAAGCCTGCACCCCCAGCCTGGTGGGACAGGAGGCCCCAGGGCAATGGGCCTCCATCCTGGCAAGTTCTGCCTGCTGACCCTTTACTCAGCTCTGCCCTTTCACCTCTGTAGGAGTTTCTCTGTGACCAGAAGTACAGCGATGAAGAGGACCTTCCAGAAAAGCTCTCGGCCTTCAAAGGTGAGCTGGGGCTGGCTGCCCACCTCCCAGCCCCTCACACTGGGATTCCTTACCGGCTTTGGGCGAGACTGCACCCCTGCTCCTTCCAGAATGACATGTTCCTGGTGGGCTGCAAGACAGGGTGCCCAGCCAGAGGGGGGCAGGCCCCTCCACCTACCTCCAAGCCATCCCTGGCCCCCTCACCCCTCGCCTGCAGGCCCTGCCCCTGCCCCTCTCTCCCCCCGGCTGCCCCGCAGGGCTCAGTTTGGCTCCTGTCGCCGCTGCCCAGACCCTGCTCGCTCCCGGGGCCCCAGCTCACAATCAGCCCTTTGTCGCAGCCCTGGCCTCTCCCCCTGCACTGGGGAGCGTCTTGGGAGCCCCTGCGGAGAATGGACGTTTGTGTCCCTGCAGTGGGGCAGGGGGCAGAGTTTCTGCCCATTGAATCCCAGCCGCACGGGATGAAAAGAAAACAGGGCCCAGGAGCCCGCTCGCGGGGAGGGGGCGGCATAAAGGTCCCTCTGTTCCGGGCCCTGGCGCTTGGTCCCCAGCCAGCCGCTGGGGAAAGGAGAGGAGCCCTGCACGCAAGGAGCCGTGAGGAGCAGGCAGACCCACCTTTGCTGCCGGAGAGATGCATGTGGGGTGCGGCCGGACCGTGGGAGTATCCCCCAGGCTGCACCCCCCACCCCACCCCAGTGTCTCTGCCGAGTGGGCTACCTCCCTGCTCTGAGTCAGAGAACCCGCCAGGGGTCTTCAGGCCGCTTGCAGCTTGGTTGTCCTTGGGTGGGACACCGGTGGCCAAGCAGTTGTTGATGCCAACCTGTGGGAAGCGCTTTGCAGCCTGTGTTGTGAATCATCCCTGAATCAGCCCAGTCCAGCCCGGAGGGAGGTGACACCATCGGTAATTTATAGAAGGAATTCAGGCTCAGAAAGGTGGGGTCATTTGCCTGGGGTCACACAGCCTACCTAGGGCAGGGCTGGGGCTTGTACCCATACTGGTCTCACTCCCAAACCCCTGCTCCTAACCATTATGCGATGTTGCTTTTAACATTAAAAAAAAAAAGAGAGAGGACTACTAGAACAAAAACACCCCCACCCTGTCCCTGCCTGTCGCCACCCTGCACCCCTACCAGCTGTCCATAGATGGGAGAGCCTCGCAAAGGAGGGGCAGTCCCTCCCTTCTCTCTGCCGACCAATGGGGCCACTCTTCAGAGGAGGCTCTGGGACAGAGGTCTCTGGGGTAGTAGGTGCTTGGTGTTCGTGGGTGAGGCACCCAATTAGAATGGCTGAGGGGCCCTGATGGCATGAGGAGGGGCCCTGAGGCTACTTGGCAGGGACATTACAGGCAGAGGGTGGCAAGTCCCTAGCAGGAGCAGGTGGGGAACAGCCAGGTACAGCAAGGCCAGTGGATGGACCACAGGGGATGAAGGGAGAGGCAGCCCAAGAGGCTGGAAGGCAGATGCTCTGGAAGGTCGTGGGGCCTTGAAGGCCACTGGGAGGACCTAGGATTTCTCATGCCCGCTGCTCCGTGCAAAATAGACCTGGAGGGCCCTGCTCGTCTTTCTGTGGCAGGGCCGACCTGCCTAGGGCCACGGGCTTGTTTGTATGCACGGCCCATGACGGACGGAAGATACCAGGGTGCTCCCCTGCCATTCTCTCTTGCCCTTGGAGCTTCCCTAGGCCCTTTGATTGGGGACGCTTCATTCAGTCTATAGGTGTGGTTGGTGGGGAGGGTCTGTGTACCCTTGGACACTGTGTGCCATTTTGTGGTCAAGGGCAGGCCCATGGGCATTTCTGCTGGAAGGGCAGCAGCTTCTCAGTGCTGCCCTTGACCAAAAGGTTCGGAAGCACAGGGACTCCTCACCGGGGGCCCCCACCCCGGCTGCCCGTCAGAATCAGCTGAGGCACACTGGCCATTTCCTGCTCTCACCCCGCCCCCCCTTCCTCACTGAACCTGTATCTCCAGGGCTGGAATTTATTGTCACCGCAGCCGATTGGAATGCAGCCAGCCATCCCTGGCAGGAACCTGGGAGGAAGCAGCCATCCTCCCTGGTACGGGGTCGGAGTGGCTCCAGAGCCCCTTTCCCCGTGGCGCCCCCAGGACAGGGGTGCAGACAACTGACATGATAGGACTCGTGTCGAGAACCCCATGTGGGGTGAGGAGTTCAGTGTGGGCTCCCCAAGGACCAGGCCACTCGCCCTCAGGGGAGTCACGGGGACCCTGCAGGGGCCACCTGCTTTCCAAGCTAATGCCGGTTTTTGCTCTGTGATTTCCAGAGAAGTACATGGAGTTTGACCTGAACAATGAAGGCGAGATTGGTGAGTGATGCCTTGGGCATGTTGTAAGGAACTTGAGTGTTTGGTGGGTGGATGGTGTGAAGGTCCAGAGAGCCCCACAGACTCACCTGCGTGGGTGAGGTGTAATGAGTGTGACGGTCACATTCTGAAGCCTTCCCAAGGGCTGGGCCAGCTGAGCCAGGCTGGAGTCTGTCTTCTTTTACCTGGATCCATGTCCCCAAACCTCTTCCAACCATTTCCCTCCCCATCCCTCTCTGCTTGCTGTGTCCGCCTCAGCCACCCACGCCAGGGGACCCAGCACAGAGAGCACCACCCCTGACTGGGGCTGGAGACGCTCAGGTGGTTGATGCCTGGCCCAGGAGGCTGGCCTTTTCTTTGTCCCCAGGCCTCTCCTTGCATCTGTACCCTCCCCCGCAGTTGACAAAGGTGTCCTCTTCCAACAGACCCTTGTCCTGTCTTGCCAGCCAGATGCTGGGGGTGACAAAGGCCTGTCCATGGCACTTACATTCAAGACCATAATCTTGACCTTCACCAGTCCCAGAGGACATGGTCACGGCTGGCTTAATCATCCCCATTTCATAGATGAGGAACCCGGGACTCAGCACTGCTGTGTTTCTACTCCTTCTTCCCTGGATCTTCCCCTTTTTGAATATTTTTATTCTTTTTTTTTCTTTTGAAAAAGATTTATTAAGTGACTGCATTTTCATCATAAAAATTTTTGGAAAGTGCAGCAAAGCACAGACGAAAGTATGTCACCTGCTGCTGTGAACAGTTTGGTTCGTACCCTTCCCTGCTTGGTTCTCATCACAAATGCTATTTCACACCGTTTTTAGAACCTCCGTCTTATTTTTAAAATAACACATTGTGAGTATTCTGACATACGATTAACTTTGCTTTTGAAATATAATTAGTGGCTGAGTAACAGTCCGTCGTGGGGACGGACTGTAACATATTCGGCCAATGCCACAGGGTCACCGATAACGCTCTGGACAACATCTTCGTACACGAGTCTCTGCACATCCCTAATGATTTCCTAAGAGTCAGCCTCAGGAATGAGACATTCTGGGTCGAAGGCTTTCGAAGCATCCCGCCAAATGGCCTCGCAGTGAGGTCTGGCCGCTTCAGCGTCTGGCTGGCAGCTGTGGGAGACCTTTCGCTCCTTCCTGCAGGAGGCTGCCCAGCTTTCTTTGAGACGCCCTGGACGTCCTGGCCCCTCGGGGCCTGGCACCCGTCCTGCCCGCCCTGCCCTGGGGTGAGCTGGCGCAGCGCAGCCTGGCCCGAAATCCACCCCCTGCCACACTGCCTCTCTCGCCATCCTTTGCTGACCCATTGTTCCTGGAACAATCCGAAGGAAGTCGCCTCAGGCCTGGGGAGCCGGGTGGTCAGAGTCAGCAAGTCCTCAGGGGGCAGTGACTTTTGGGTGCCTCCCTTGTTTTTCTGGAATTTTGTTCTTTTGTTGGTTTTCCTGCTCTGCAGGCTATTTTTGGCACCCTTGCCCTTCTGGCCAGAGTGGTGCCCTAGGGCTGCAGGGTGGGAGTGGCAGACGGCGGAGGCTACCACCTGGCCCCCTGAAGAGGACTTTCGATGCCTGGAGTCAGGCCACCTGGCTGGGCAGTGACCCCGGGGCAGCAGGGCAGCGGGCCCACGGCTCCCCCTAACCGCAGGGTGCAGCAGAGATAACAGGAAAGAATAGCTGCTCTGTCACTGCACCCCTGCTTTGTGCCAGGTGCTTCCCACGCAGCGTCCCTCCCAGTGACCCTGTCAACCCAGGTGACCACCAGTGGGAGCCGGGGTTCAGAGAGGTGAGGTAGTTTGCCCTGGGTCCCAGAGCCAGAAATGGCAGAGCTGGACTCTGACCCCATCTTGTGAGACAGTAAAAGCCCAGGTCCCTAACCACTAATCGTACTACCTCTGAGGGGCACAGGGCGAGGGGACAGGCTCATTCCCTGGAGAGGAGCAAGGCTGTCCACTGTAGCCTCCAGGGAGGGGCTCTCAGCCTGGTTTCCTCTGGGTGAAGGGTCCAGAGGGCATTTTAACCGCTTCCTCACTCGCCGCCCACCCCCACCAGCCTGTCTCCACTTAAAGGATATCTGCTTTTCTTCTGGCAGACCTGATGTCTTTAAAGAGGATGATGGAGAAGCTCGGGGTCCCCAAGACCCACCTGGAGATGAAGAAGATGATCTTGGAGGTGACAGGCGGGGTCAGCGACACCATCTCCTACCGAGACTTTGTGAACATGATGCTGGGGAAACGGTCTGCTGTCCTCAAGCTGTGAGTACCTCCCTGCCTCTCCTGGGGCCTCAAAAGGCCAAGTCTTGGGGTGTGGAGAGGCCCCTGGCTCGGGCACCTCAGCCATTCCCCAGCTGGGAGGTAACTCATTGTGTGACCCGCTGGGCAAGGCTTTTCATCTCTCTGAACCTGACTTCCTTATCTGTCACATGCTACACTCGCCTGTACCTCGCGGGTGAAATTAGCCTGTAGCAAAAGGTCTGGTAGGATCGGCACTCAGGAGGTGGCAACTGTGATGGTGGTGGCGATAACGATGACCAATCTGGCAGAACGTTCTGAACCTCAGTTTTCTCATTTGTAAAGTGACCCTCCTACCCCACAGGATTGTTGCAAGCTTAGTATAGAGTGCAAACCTGACTCTGAAGGGAGGTGGAGTTCGCTGCTATTCATCTGTAAGATAGAGATATAATAAATATCTTTCGTGAAGCATTGTCCTGAGGATTAATGACACGACACACTCGAAGAGGCCAGCCCGGTGGTGCCTGGTGGGCAGCAAATACCCAGTACGTGCTGGCCAGGATCGCACTCCCTACGTCAGTCCTTCCCCACTGAGGAGCTGCAGAGAAGGTCCCTGCAGAGTCTCATGATGTTTGAGCTGAAAAGGACCTCACTTGGCGTTCATGAAATGAGATTAATTTTTTTTCAGATGTACAACAGTCAAACATCCCTGTCTCATTTACAAAGTGGGAAGTTGAGGCCGCAGGAAGCTGAGTAACCAGCTCAAGAGCCCACAGTGTGGGCAGTGCGTCAGAGCTCTTAGTGTGGGTGGGAGGGCCGTCAGTGTCAGAGCACGCAGTGACGGCGCTGTTAACTTGACCCCTAAGATTTAGTGGGCGTTAACCATGTGTCAGGCACTCGTCTGCATGTTGGCTCTTTAGACTGATCATTTGTGAATTCAGCAAATACTTATCGAGCACCAGCTATGTACCAGGAATTATTCTCGGTGCTGGGGACACATGAGTTGCTGGCCTCCTCATGGAGCTCACATTTGAAGCACAGGAGACAAATGGCAACCAAGAAAAACACCAGGTTGCCAGGGTGTAGTGCAAAGAAATACAAAGTGGGCAAGCGGACCAGAGATGATGCAATGTGGGCAGGAAAAGTCTCACTGAGAAGGCCACATTGGACCAGAGCCCTGAGTGAGGGCGATGGGAGGAGATGAGCCATGGGAAGACCTGGGGAAAGGCATTCCAGGCAGAGGAGGACATGGCACGTGCAAAGGCCCTGAGGCCGAGTCGTGCTCGTATGTTCAAGGCACAGCACAGAGCCCAGCGTGGCTGGACTGTTAGTAAGTGTAGTGAATGAAGGATGAGTCTGCAAAGGGGGCCATGGGGCCTTGTAGGCCACAGTCAGGCTGAGCACTTTCTCCTAACGTGGAGGGGTGCCACTGGGCTACTCTAAGCTGGCGACTGACCTTTAAAAGCCCCCCCACTGGCTGGCTGCAGCAGGGGGCAGAATGGCAGTGGGCGGGGGGGCGGGCTGTGCAAGGAGGAGATAAGGATGCTCTCCTGCAGGTGCTGTCTCGGAACTGTGCAGGAGCTGTTGGAATCAGGAGTGATCTTGGAGGTAGAGCTGGAAGCACCGCTTAAATGCCCAGATGTGGGTGTAAAGGAAAACGAGGAGTCTGCTGAGTCTCAAGTCTGGGGTCTGCGTGGCTGAGTGGGCTTGGAAGAGAGAGCAGGTGGGGAAGGCAGGAATCAAGAATTTAGTCTTTGACATGTTTGAGTGAAGGGCCCGTCAGCCATTCAACGGGAGGGGTCGAAGAGGGAGCTGGCGGGGCACACCTGCATCTCGGAGACACGCTGCCTGTGGACTGCCACAGTTTGAATGGGACTTTGAGCCTGGGCGCTGGAAGAGCCTGAGCAGAGCCTGAGTGCAGGCAGAGTCAGGCACTGACGCCTGGAACAGCTCCAGGGCGAAAGCACTGCTGGCACCGGCACTCCCAGATGGAGACACTGCGCAGAAAGGCGGTTGAGTGTCTTGCTGGAGTCACCAGCTGGGAAGTAGTAGGGCAGGGACTCAAACCCAGCTGTTTCCTTCCGGACACTACACCATGAACACTTACCCTCTGCTCCCCAGACATTGCTCTTGGAGCAGTGGGAGGTTTTTGAAGATCAGAAGGGTGTTTTGAGCAGAGCCATGGCCCAGCCTAGCTCCGCTGCCTCCAGGCACCTTGGTTAGGGGAAGGCGCATAGCCCAGATGTCAGAGTTCCTGAGCTTCGTCCTGCTTGCGCTGCCTGTGTGGCTGTGAGGAGTCACGTTGCCACTTTGCGCCTCAGTTTTCTGCTCTGTAAAATGGTACTAGGAGCCCCTCCCATGCAGCTGCAGTCCCAGTCTTCTGAGAAGACCCTGTTGGAAAATGGACGGAGGGCGTTCTGCTGAGGAGCCTGCAAACCGAAGGCTGGATGAGCTTTCCCTGGACAAGGGAGGGAGTCCTAATCCTGTTTCTTTGTTTTTGTTTTCTTCCGTCTCCAAACCAGAGTCATGATGTTTGAAGGAAAAGCCCAGGAGAGCAGCCCCAAGCCGGTTGGCCCCCCTCCAGAGAGAGACATTGCCAGCCTGCCCTGAGGACCCTGCCCGGACCTGCCCCTGCCCTCCCTGCCCTGTTCCTCCTTCCTGATCTTGCTGCCCTCTGGACTCATCATGTTTCATCTTATTTGGGTTTTTTGGTCATTGGGCATGTTTATTTCTTCTTTTCATCTGCAGAATCAGTGATCTCTTTGTGAAGCACCAATTATCTGCCTTAAAGGACTCTGGGACCCCTCCCTCTCTCCTTCCCTCCTCCCTCCACCCCCACCCATGCAGAAGGGCTGACTCCAACCCAAAAACCAGAGGACGCAGGGCCAGGCACGGAGGCCAGAAGCCTGTGATCCCCATGCTTAGAGCCGGTATTGTCTGTTCTTCCTGGAGGTCTCTGAGCTTAGCCCAGGCTGCTGGCCTGGCCCTGCTGAGGACCTCAGCCCCTTTCAGAAGACACTGGAGTAGGGACAAGGCTGAAGGTCTTGCTAGGTTTTCCCCAGAGCTGTCCAGGAGGTCGCCACTCAACTGCCCCGCTGCCCCAGGTGATGCCCCCCTCAGGCCATGCTTCTTCTTGTCTTCACTCAAGTAATGGAAGGATTGAGCCCTTCAAGAAATTCCAGAAGGGAATTCTAGAAGAAATCCTCTGGCCTCGTTATCCCCACCCTCCCTGCCAGCCACACCTTTACAGGCAGCTCAGAGGGAGCCCTGGGCCTTGCTGGGGCAGCAAGGGCTTTGGAGGCGGAAGGGAGGCCCGGGGCCTTGTGGAAGGAGGCTCATTTCCGTCTAGTCCTACCTTTCAGGGAGGATGCTGAGGGCAACAGGATAAAAGGGTCGTTGCAAAAAGAGTCAGCACAACTGTGAAGCCAAGACATGAGAAACAGGATGCTGCCTGCCCAATCCCAGTCTCCTTGACACTGACTGTGCTTCCCCCACTCGCCTCCCCACCTTCCATCATTCATTCATTCATTCATTCATTCATTCACTCAGTCCCTCATACAACACATATTTATTGACCACTTACTATAAGCTTTAAGGCCCCCTGACTTTGTCCTGATCTGTACGTGTGCACTGTCTCTCTAACTCATCTCCCCCTTTCCAAATTGCCCCAAACCTTGAGCTTGGGGGTTGGATTGAGGGTCCCCCGTGTCCTCCATTCTGGACTCAGGGTTTTACAGCCCTGATTTACCCTGTAGGTTAGCTGAGCCAGTCCTCTCGTTTCTGTGAGGAAAACTGTGGTGGCCCACAGGATCAAGTGCCTTGCGGAAGGTCAGGGGTTACTGTGGAGACGGCAGTGTCTGGACGGAAGCCCTGGTGTTCAGATGTCCTGCCCCCACTTCAACTCTGCTCTGGGTTGCCTCAGGCAGTGATGAAAACGCAGGGAGGGGCAGTCTCCCAGGTCAGCCCTGGAAGGAGACCCTGGGCTAGGACGCACCTTCCCAGAGCCTCCGAGTCCGTATCAGGGTCTGGGTCAGGGCCAGACCGACTTTGCAGTTCTGCCTTCCCTAGAGCTTCTCAGCCAAGCCATGTCTCGGGACTTAGAACTCTCGCAGGTGCCACAATCAGCCCCATGCTGGCTGAGCAGGAACCTTAGCCTGGACCCCACCTGTGTTCTGGGTCCCTTAACCCTTGACGCACTCATCTATTGAACATATTTATTAAGTACCTGCTGTGGGCCGAGCACTAGGAACCCAGTAGTGAATAGACAGGCTCATGGAATATAGAGTCCTGTGAGGACGTAGGACCCAGGCAAGGACAAGGGAGATGGATGCTAGGAAAGAGGGGGCTAATGGGTGACTGCACAGAAATTCTGAGGGCCTATCTGGGCCCTAGATGAGGCGAGAGTCTTGAAGAAGCCCTTGCCAAACCTGAAGCAGAAAGGTCTGGGTGCTGTTGGAGGCTGGGGCCAATGTGGGCTCCCTGTGGCTCCTTGGTGCCCCATACTCGGGGCCCAAGGAGCTGCCCTGACAGCAGCCTGAGGGACTGCAGCAGGTAGGGGGTGGGAAAACAGCCCGCTCTGGTTAATCAGCTGGTCTTAACCAGTACAAGAGCAAGATTACTTTGGCCATGACTGTCTGATCTGCAGGCTAAGGAGCTGCTCAAATGCACAGGCCTGGTTGAAGTTTAAACCCCAGCAAAACAGTTTTCCCTGTAAATGTAAAATCTCACCCCACCTCCTTCCCTGCCTCCTTTTTTTCCCCTGCTGAGGTTAGATAAGCAACTGCCCGTCCCCACCACTCCTTCTACCTCTCCTCTCTGGGACAGGATGAGACAGACCTCTGTCAAGATGAGGCTTCCTTCGACTGCTCCTCAGGGTACCTGATTCTCACTCAGAGGAGGCAGAGCCAGCCGGGTTTATTTCGGTAGGCTCAGGGGTCTACAAGACCACAGGGAAGCCTCCCTGGGGAGGAGAGCGAGTGGGTGTGTCTCCAGCTCTGGAAAGGGCAGGAACGGGAGCTCTCTCACTGCAAGGGGTGTGTCCTGGGAAAGCCCACCTGACCCTTCGCCATTTTTGGAACTCACCTCCTGGAGGGAGAGGGGCTCAAGAGTGGTCTCTGGAAAGGGGGTTCTGCGTGTATTCCAGGTTGTGTCTATTGTGTCTAGAACTCTACTTCTCTGGCTAAGGGCTCAGCTTAGAACTTCAGTTGTCTTCTTTCCAAAAGACCAAATCTTACTAATGTAACCAGAAACTTGGGGACTGCCAAGTCTGGCTTTGTCCCCGTGACTCAAAATGAAGAAGTGTGTTGCGCAGGTTCAGGTGGATGCAATGCGTGTGCGCATGCCTGTGAGCGCGTGTGATGCCGGTTATCCTCTGCACATACTGGAAATAAAACAGACAAACTGATGTCTTGACTGGTGTATTTTGGGGATGGGTTCAGGGGTGGGGGGGTCAGCAAATTCTGAAGAGCAAGCCAATTATAGGAACAGATTGCATGAATGTGTCTCATGTACCAGGCTCCGCTAAACACGAAACTTCATTCACCCCTCACAACAACCCAAGGAGTCAGGTTCTGATTGTCATCCTTTTCTTTTTTTTATAAAATGAGAGGCAGGCTTGTAGAAGATCCGCAATTTGCTGAAAACCAAGCAGTAAGTGGTAGAGTGTGTCCCGGCCCCCCACCTCCACGCAATAGTCATCAATGAGCTTATCCCGACGAGTTGAATTCTAATCCCGCCTCCGCCGCTCTCTGACCGACTAGCACTAGGTAATTAGCTTTCCTGTGCTTCTAGTTAGCTCATCAACCGTATGGCAATGACTCCTAGGTGACTAGGATGTCTGGAAGAGTAAATAACACACCTAAAGTGTTTTTGCGGTTTCCAGGCTCTTGCTTCGGAAATGATTACCTTGGAAGGATAAGCACACCGATGTTTGGGGAACGTGAGCCTCCCCTTTCAGCCTTCAAATTTAGATACAGAAAAGTCCCCCGTGGTGAGGCCCCACTCCACCCACTTTCTGCATCTCTTTTCCTCCACATCCCTCTCCAAAGCCCCTCTCAAGAGCTGCGCCTGGAAATACTTGTCAATTTCCTAATTTCTCTAAATCCAGAATTATTCATAACCACCTACGTCCAAAGGTTACCATGGCGTCTCGACCTAGCGCTGAGCGCTCGGGCATGCGCGGTCCGACGACGGACACCAACGCGAACCTGAGCTGGCTGTAGTTACCAAAGCGGGGTTGGCACCAGGACGGTTCAGGACGCAGGCGCGCGGGCTCCAGGGCCACACCCCCTACTCAGCTCGAGCCGGCCAATGGGAGGCGGCGGCCAGTAGAGCGCGCGACTTCAGACAGTCCCTCAGCCTCCCTAGACCGCACAGTGGACGGAAACGCGTGACGCCACCAAAGCGCGCCGGAAATGCGGCGCGGCTGTGCGCCGCTAGCATTGTGTGGAGGAAATCGGCCTGGGGGCGGCCTGCGCTTGGCAGGCAAGGCCGCGGGGGACACCGCCGGCTGCTTCGACCACCCGAGGGCGGCGCAATGGGAGACGAGATGGACGCCATGATCCCCGAGCGGGAGATGAAGGTCAGAGACTGGCCGGGGCCTCCCTCCCTTCCTTAGTCTCGGCGTTGCCTTAGAGCCCCAAGGTACAGCTCTGTGCGGGTACTGGCTGCCCCGCCTCCTGCTTGAACTTTTGCCGCGTTCAGAGTTCTCGCTTGCACACCCTGGGGCACTGTGTCTGCCGCCCGCATCGTAGCCCCGCGGAGAGCGGTTTCCCCTTCCGGAGTTGGTCTCGTGCGAGCCGCCTGGGTTACTTTAGTTACTTTTCTGTGGTGGTCGGAGTAGTGTTAATAAGCTATTTATTGAGTTTACTATGTGCTAGATACTGTGTTAATCATATAGCAATCCTACGAAAAAGTTAGTATTAGAGGAATAAGTCAAGGTTCGGAAAGTAGCTTACCCAATGTCACATTGGACAGAGGCTGAAATCCAGGGGGCGGGTTTGTTGGTTTGTTTTTTAAGTACTCTCTTCTTTTTCTGCCTCACTGTACTATTTCTGTCCAGGCCTGCCTAACACAGAGCCAGGATTCATCACCTGTCCTACAAAAAACTTCAGTTAATTGGAATAGGAGGACTCTTCTGGTACTGGAAATCTGTCTAAGTCAGGAAACTAAAGAGGGGGCAGGTGATCCCCAAAATGGTTATAAACATGAAAGGGAGTAAGTTGCAGGAAGGTATTAGGCATTTGTTTAAACAAATCACTGACATCCATTTAGGGAGTAGTAATCCATACTTTTAGAGAGGAGTGATTCTTTCTCAAAATCACTTCCTGCTTGAGCCACCCAATGAGCTTGTGCCATATTCATCAGATATGCTGGAGCAGAGAGGAAAAGGTTTTAGAACCACAGATTCAGAAGGTGGCATCTCCCTTTGAGTTACCGATTACAACAGAAAGGAGGGCACTCTTGTGCCTCTTCGTCCCACTGGCCCTCCATCTCCATGTGACCAAGGCCCATGAAAGATATTTGGGATTACCAGGATAAGAAATGTCTAAAAGACTAAAATTTTATTCTGCTCCTGCATGAAACTGCATACTGTGGTTTCACCTGGAAAGCTGTGGATTTCTGATCAGTTGGAAATTAAGAGCATTTCATTAATCTTTCAGAAAATACGCATTAAACGTGGGATCAAAGGAAATGAGTGTGTGGGGTGTGGTAGGGATGCTGTGTGAAGCCTGAGTGTGCAGAAGTGAAAGCCGAGGAAGGCTGTCTTCAGCCCTTACTCTTTGGGAATGTGAGCAGAAGGGGATTCACATTCTTTTCACCAAAACCTCAACTTAAAGATAAGTTTAGAATGAAAAGGGAAAAAAAGCTTTTATAGTACAACTTAACATTGTGACTGGTAAACTGATGGACCTCTTTTTACCAAGAAGCAGTGCACACTGAAAATTGTCTTTCAAAGCATATAGATAAATTCTTGGAAGACTAGGTGAGTCCGGCACCGATAGGAGGTGGGGGAAGGCTGCCGGGTCCTGAGCTACTAGGGAGCGTGAAGTGGAAGGAAATGAAAACTGGACATAGGTAGGGGCTGGAGGTGGTGCGGGGTGTGGCCCAGCGCACCTGTGTCAGGGACGCAGCGTTGTGAGGCAAGGCTCCAGAGTTGGGTCGGTCAAGCCATGCCTGGCTTTCTGTGTTAAGGGTTTTGGACTTCCATGTAAGTCTTGAACACCAAGAGGTTGACAACACAGACCGTTTTGTTTTTGTGTGTGCGATAGAAGTTTGTTGAGCATTTGATGCAGGTAAGTCGGTTCTTGGGCTTTGGTTATCTTTCTGTGGTCTTTATTTCCACGTATGTGTTGAGTACTGCACTGGATAGTCAGGCTTACAGTGTAGTGGGGGATGTACCCAATATTCAGTAATTTATGAAGCAGTGCCCTGGGTCATGAGATAATGCATACTACAAAACAGATTATAAATAAATAACAACATCAGCTTGTGTGGTGGTTAAGACTATAAACTACGAATTCAGGAAAGGAAAAGTTCATTGTGAGCTGATTAGTCAAGGAAGGCTTCATGGAAGAATTTTTAAAAATTTATTTAATTGAGTAAGTATTAATGAGCACTGTGCTGACTACCACAGTATGCACAGGAAGCTTAAAAATGAGTAAGTCACACAGTCGTTGGCCTCAGGGTAATGGGTATTTTTGTTGTACTAGAATTGGGTCTCCTGGACTATGACAGGCAGGATTTACTTTCCCATTTTCTCTGCATTGACCTTGTTTTGATCTCTCACAACAGGATTTTCAGTTTAGGGCCCTGAAGAAGGTGAGAATCTTTGACTCTCCTGAGGAGTTGCCCAAGGAACGTTCAAGTCTGCTTGCTGTGTCCAACAAGTACGGCCTGGTCTTCGCTGGTGGAGCCAGCGGGTTGCAGATTTTTCCTACTAAAAATCTTCTTATTCAAAATAAACCTGGAGACGACCCCAATAAGATCGGTAAGTTACTTGCTTTGTGTTGAATAGAAGAGGGAGGAGTATAGTGGAGTGCTAATCTAGTTCCCTTCCTAAGAAATTCTGATATTAAAGTGAAACCTTCCATAGTCCTCAGGTTGGCCGCTAAGGATAAGTTCTAGGTCAGATGTTGGAAGCCTTACTGGTTCTTTTTGGTCCTTTTATATCTTTATTGATGAGTTGTTCCTTTGAGCTTATGGGAAGGAAGAATTTACCATTCCCCCATGCATTTATTTTTGCTCAGTTTTACCTGGGTTCTGCCTGTCTTGGAGAAAGGTTTTGGTACATGGCTTTTTAGCTGGCACAACAGTTTCATCCAAACAACTGGGATTGTGTGCTGTTTGGAGCATTGTTGCAAAAATATGGGTACAGGTTGGCAAGATTGCGATTGAAATGTTGGTGGGGGGAGTTTTTTTATGTTAATGATGTAATTTTGGGAAGCATCTAAGGATCAGGATTGGTTTTCCGTGGAGTGGAACCAACCTTGCTATTAGAGGGTCGAACTTTCAGTTCCCCCAAACCCTACCCCAGGAGGCTGACTCAATCACCAGTGGCCAGTGATTTAATCAGTTCAGTCGTTGTAATAAAGCCCTCGTAAAACCCCGAGGAGGGTGGTTTGGAGAGTTTCTGAGTTGGTGAGTACATGGAGATGCAGGGAGAGTTGCAAGCCTGGACCTGTGCTCAGCAAACTACAGGACACTGAAGAACAAAATTGAGGAAGACACAAATAGAAGGAAGCATATACCATTTTCATGGATTGAAAGAATTAACATCATCAAAATGCCCATACCCCCCAAAGTGATCTATAGATTCAATACAATCCCTATTAAAACACCAGTGATGTATTTCACAGATACAGAACAAACATTTCAAAAATTTATATAGAACCAAAAATGACCCCGAATAGCCTCAGCAATTTTGAGAAAGAACAACAAAGTAGGAGTGATCACAATACTTGCTCTCAAAATATATTACAAGGCCACTGTAATCAAAACAGTCTGGTACTGGCATAAGAACAGACACATAGATCAATGGAACAGAATAAAGAGCCCAGAAATAAACAGGTGTCTCTGCAGTCGATTAATATTTGACAAAGGGGGCAGGAGCATGAAATGGAATAAAAATAGTCTCTTCAACAAATGGTATTGGGAGATCTAGACTGCTACATGCAAAAAAAAAAAAAAGAAAGAAACTCGGCCACCAACTTACACCATACACAAAAATAAACTCAAAATGAGTAAAAGTCTTAAACATAAGTCATGGCACCATAAAAGTCTTGGAGGAGAACATAGGCAGGAAAATCTTAGATATTCCATGCAGCAATATTTTCACTGATATGTCCCTAGAGCAAGAGATGTAGAGGAAAGAATAAACAGATGGAACTATATCAAATTTAAAAGCTTCTGCACAGCCAAAAAAAACATCAGCAAAATGAAAATGGAACCAACCATATGGGAAAACATATTTGCCGATGATACCTCGACAAGGGTTTGATCTCTGAAATATATAAAGAACTGATATGACTCCACACCAGGAAGACAAACAGCCCAATTAAAAAATGGGCAAAGGACTTGAACAGACAATCCTCCAAGGAGGGCATACAGAGGGCCCAGAGACATATGAAAGGATGCTCAGCATCACTAGCCATCAGAGAGATGCCAGTTAAAACCACAACAAGATGCCACTTCACAGCAGTCAGAATGGCCGTCATAAACAGATCAACGAACAACAGGTGCTGGAGAGGGTGTAGAGAGAAGGGAGCCCCAGTGCACTGTTGGCGGGATGCAGACTGCTATAGCCGCTAGAGAGAACAGTATGGCATTTCCTCAGGAAATTGAGAATGGAATTCCCTTTTGACCTGGCAGTTCCACTGCTGGGAATATGCCCTAAGAATCCTGACACCAGTGCAGGAGAGCCTGTGCACCCCGTTGTTCACAGCAGCACAGTTTGCAATGGCTAAGTGCTGCAATCAGTCTTTAAGTGCCTCTCAGTAAATGAATGGATGAAAAAACTGGTGTTTACACAGTGGAATACTATGTAGCAGAAAGAAGGAGCTCCTACCCTTCACAACAGCATGGATGGAACTGGAGAGCATTATGCTAAGGGAAATAAGCCAGGCTGTGAAAGACAAATACCATATGATTTCACCTGTAAGTGGAACCTAATCAATAAAACCAACAAGCAAGCCAAACAGAACCAGAGACATTGTTGTAGAGAACAAACTGAAGTAACGGGGGAAGGGGAGAGGGGGATAACGGGAAAGAAGGGGGAGGGTCAAGTCAACGAATATGTATAAAGGACCCGTGGATAAAGACAGTGGGAGGGGAGAGGATTGAAAGTGGAAGGTGGGGGGGTTGGTGGGGCAGGGGAGAGTAATGGGAGGAAATGGGGACAACCGTAAATGGACAATAATAAAAAAAAGTTGCAAGCCTGGAGAAAAGTTGCAGGTGTGGAAGTTCCATGACATTCCCCAGACCTTGCCCTGTGTACAGTAGCTCTTCTGTCTGGCTGTTCCTGAGTTACATCCTCATGGTAAACCACCGATCTAGTCAGGAACACACGAGAGGTAATCCAAAACAATCAGTATTATCTCCCAGAGGGTGGGCCCCTTCTAGTACAGGCTTCCCCTGCTAGGTGAGTGTTCTAGGAACCCATCTGTATCTGTACCAGCTGGTGGTGGTGTGAGAGGCTGCATTCAGATTCAGTGAATTTTTCTTGAAGACTCTTTTAACACATTTGCTCATTTCGTGGTGGGTGATTTACGAGTGCACCTGCCCACATCATGCTGAATGTGCTGCAGTTTTTGACCAAAAACCAGCATGCCCCTGTGCCCCACCCTCCCTAGTCACCCACTCTCGCCCCCAGCAACTTTGTTTGGTTTCCCTGGATGAAAAAAGTGCTCAAAGGGAAATGTTTTGCCGATGTGGAAGAGGTAAAACAAAAAATGGCAGAAGCACTAAAAGGCATCAGAATCAACAAGTTCAAAACTTTTGAACAGGTGCTGGAGGGAAGGAGTGTGGCAGACAGAAAACTTGGAAAGAAAAGTGCTGTGATCCCTTCCACCGAGGAGGTACTTTCTTCTAAGGAACCACAGTTATGTGGATGCGAGTAGACTTTTTACCTTGGAATGAGTTATTCCAGCATCTTTACTTGCACATTCGAAGACAGTCGGGTGCATCAGTCCTTTCAGCAGAACCTGCCTTAGGCACTTAACCTTTCGTGGCTCAGGTGAGCCAAGACAAAGAAAATGGCCCAAATGAAAGAACAGATCAAAGCTCCACAGCAAATACAACTAAGCGATGAAGACATAGCCAACCTATCAGATGCACAATTCAAAACACTGGTAATCAAGATGCTCACAGAATTGGTTGAATTTGGTCACAAATTAAATGAAAAAAATGAAGGCTATGCTGAGTGAAATAAAGGAAAATGTACAGGGATCCAACATTGATGGGAAGGAAACTGGGACTCAAATCAACCGTGTGGACCAGAGGGAAGAAAGACACATCCAATCAGAAAAGAATGAAGAAACAAGAATTCAAACAAAATGAGAGGCTTAGGAACCTCCAGGACATCTTTAAACGTTCCAACATCCAAATTATAGGGATACCAGAAGGGGAAGAACAGCAAGAAATCGAAAACTTATTTGAACAAATAATGGAGAACTTTCCCAATCTGGCAAAGGAAAGAGACTTCCAGGAAGTCCAGGAAGCTCCGAGAGTCCCAAAGAAGTTGGACCCAAGGAGGAACACACTAAGGCACATCATAATTACATTAGCAAAGATTAAAGATAAGGAGAGAATCTTAAAAGCAGCAGAGAAAAGGAGACAGTTACCTACAAAGGAGTTCCCATGAGACTGTCAGCTGATCTCTCAAAAGAGACCTTGCAGGCAAGAAGGGGCTGGAAAGAAGTATTCCAAGTCATGAAAGGCAAGGACCTACATCCAAGATTACTCTATCCAGCAAAGCTTTCATTTAGAATGGAAGGGCAGATAAAGTGCTTCTCAGATAAGGCCAAGTTAAAGGAGTTCATCATCACCACGCCCTTTTATGAAATGTTAAAGAGATTTATCTAGAAAAAGAAGATAAAAAATATGGACAGTAAAATGGCAAAAAAATCATAGTCATTAACAACCACACCTAAAACAAAATAAGCAAACAACTAGAACAGGAACAAAATCACAGAAATGGAGATCACATGGAGGGCTATCAACAGGGGAGTGGGAGGGGGAAAGAAGGGGAAAGGTACAGAGAATAAGTAGCATAGATGGTAGGTAGGAAATACACAGGGAGAAGTTAAGAATAGTATAGGAAATGTAGAAGCCAAAGAACTTACATGTATGACACATGTACATGAACTTAAGAGGGGGGATGTGGGTGGGAGGGGGTATGCAGGGCAGAGGGGAATAAAGGGGAAAATGGGACAACTGTAATAGCATAATCAATAAAATATATTATTTAAAAAACCTTTTGAACAGTGAAAAAAATGGATAGGTATATTGCACCAAATGGAGAGTACTTTGAAAATGACTGAAGTTTAAACATGCAAGAATAAATACACAATTTTTTATAAATAAATCATAGGTTTTTTGGGGGGGTGGTACCATCTCGTATAGTATTTCTCTGAGTTCTTTGAATGGTTCTAGCAAATTAATTGGACCCAAGGAATGGGTTGTAGGAAACCTCTGATTTATAACCAATTGGTCAGAAGTGCAGGCAACAAGCTGGACCTATAGTTGTCATTCTGAGTTCGAGGGGCTTGTGGAGACCTCCAGCTGAACCCAGCTGGTCAGCAGCACAGAGACCCTGGGCTCAAGTCTGGGGCTGAGGTGTGGGGGTGGGGGTCAGTCTCGTAGGCTGAGTGCTCGACCTCTGGATCCCGATGCCGTCTCTGGGAAGATAGTGTCAGAACTGGGTTGGGTTCTCAGACTCCTGAGAAATGTTTGTTGGTGTAGGGGACTCCCCCACCCCCTGGTGGGATTAAGTCTGGAAACCCCGTTTGAGGACACTTTCCAACAAAGGGACTGTCAGTTAGTCTCCCCAGTCATGCGAGGAGGAACTCCTGGAGCCTGAGTGCGCCATTCCACACCTGTAAGAAGCCTGAGAGGGAGCTGCCTGACCACGTGTCAGGCGTGTTCCCGTGTTCGTGGAGACGCAGAGACTGCTGCACATAGACTGGGTGAAGGGCTTGTGGCGTATGTTTAGAACGTTCCATTTTCTGCTTTTTTTTTTTTTACATGTTTACAGTTGATAAAGTCCAGGGCTTGCTAGTTCCTATGAAGTTCCCCATCCGTCACCTTGCCCTGAGCTGTGATAACCTCACACTCTCCGTGTGCATGATGTCCAGTGAATACGGTTCCGTCATTGCTTTTTTCGATGTTCGCACGTTCTCGAATGAGGTAAGCCACCGGCAGACTGTGATGTCCACAAGGGGCCTAGGGGTTCCTGGTATCGATATTCAAATTTGGATTTTAAAACGTTCCCAATTATAGAATCATTGATCCTTAGGTGGAAGGGACTTCAAGAAGTTATTTCATGATAGCACCCCTCTAAGATACTGTCATTTTTCACATACATACGAGACAGCGAGCGCCTAGGGAGCTCTAGGTGACTTGCCCGAGACCGTGGAGCCAGTGGGTAATGTTGGAAATGATGACATCCTGGGTCTCTGACGTCCTCCTGCAGTGTCTCCCCCTCCCGCAGGTCAGTAATGTCATAGCCGTCCACAGCAGTGTGAACACTGACCACCAGGCTGTGCTGTTGCTCAGTGTGCTTCATCCTCGCCCGGCCCGTCGGGGCCCTGTGCAGGAGGGGCTGCTGCCTGCGCTTTGTAGACGGAGACCCCGGCCCAGAGGGTTTGCGCATCTGTCCCAGGGCCCAGTGCTGTTGAAAAGCAGAGCCCAGACTTGAATCTAGCATCTGCTCTTTATTGATCATCCTGCATTTGTGCATCTCCTACTGGGAGTCCCTTCAGTGTGCCAGAATAATTGATTGCCACTTTCAAAGTTGTGTAACAAGGGGATTGTTGTGTAGAGCTAAATTTTTTTTCCACGTTCATGGAGAAAGGTGAACCACAGTTTGTTTGTTTGTTTTTAATTTATTGATTTGCGAGAGAGAGAGAGAGAAACATGGATTTGTTGTTCCACTTTTCCACGCATTCATTGGTTGGTACTTATATGTGCCCTGACCAGGGGTCAAACCTGCAGTCTTGGTGTATGGAATGATGCTGTAAGCAGTTGGACTACCCAGCCAGGGCGTGAACTGAAACTTGAGAGAACTTAAATGTTCAGTAATTTCCTCGCACTGTGAAGTATCTATGCATTAATTCATTTCTTTTTGCTTCTGGACATTTGTTTTAAAAGGCTAAGCAGCAGAAACGCCCATTTGCCTATCATAAGCTTTCAAAAGATGCAGGCGGCATGGTGATCGACATGAAGTGGAACCCCGCTGTCCCCTCCATGGTGGCAGTGTGTCTGGCAGATGGCAGCATCGCTGTCCTACAAGTCACCGAAACAGTGAAAGTGTGTGCGACGCTTCCTTCCACGGTAGCAGTGACATCTGGTGGGTGCTAAGGGCTTTTCCTCTGATATACATTAATGCTAATCTCTTTGAAGATTAATTTCTGAAAATAAGAGCATATGTTGTATTTGTTATTATTGGGTGGAAGTAGAGAGTGTTCTTTATTTCCATAGTTAGTATCCTTGCACCCAAACAGCACACGTGATTTAATCTGAATGTGTGTGGGTTTTCTGGAGGAAGAAACATTTTGGTTCAGCTGGCTAAGAACTGTGTTTGAGGAGAATTATTTCTGGATCTAGAATAGTGGTGCTCTGTAAGTCACTTGTGCTTTTCAGAGGAAAGGCACCAAAAATATCAGACAGGGGCACGACAGTGATGTCCTGGTACTTGAAACCTCCTCTAGTCCCTGGTCCTGCCTGAAGACTACAGAGCATTGCATACTTCCAGCTTTCTGGGAGATACTCCGTTGGAAAGCATTTTTACCATTGACTCAGTGGTCCGGTGATAAATCATGACCAGCCTGTGTCATCAGAGTGATTTTTATCCTTTCTTACTTTGCTGAAGGAAAGGGTGGCCCTTTGTACTGGGAGGACGAGAGCTGGTGTTCTGATCTGCAGCAATGTGGACACTACTAAGCACAGCGGGTGGTGACCAGGCACCAACTTGGTGCTGCTCCCGCGGTGCCCCGCCCCCCCCCCCCCCCCCCCCCCCCAGTCTTTCATCGGTGGCACTCTCTTCTTTGCTCAGTGTGCTGGAGCCCCAAAGGGAAGCAGCTGGCGGTGGGGAAGCAGAACGGAACCGTGGTCCAGTATCTCCCTGTAAGTCTTGCCTTGGGTTTCAGATCTGTTCCCACAGAAGCCACCCACTGGTGTGAGGGTGGTGTGGGGACATCTTTGGTGTGCTTTTCTGTTAAAATGTTGTTTATGCTCATGGCACCAAATTCTTCAGCACACAAGTGGGTGCAGGAAAGAGGGGAGCCCTTCTTCCCTTCCATCCCGGGCCCGTGTTCCAGGGGCCCCTCTGCTCTGGAGGCGCGTACAGATAGACTCTCTGTGTGTGCAGTACTTTGGTTTTATTTTGTTTTTATTTATTTTTTACATGGTCTTTTTAAAAATATTTTATTTATTTATTTTTAGACAGGGGAGAAAGGAGAGATAAAGAGAGGGAAAGAAACATTGATGTGTGGTTGCATCTTGCATGCCCCCACCAACTGGGGACCCGGCCCGCAACCCGGCATGTGTCCTGACCAGGAGTCAAACCGATGACCCCTTGGTTCGTAGGCTGGCATCCAGTCCACTGAGCCACACCAGACATGACTTGTTTTGCTTTTTAAATAAAATGTTGGCATTTTCTATACACGGTTCCTCAACCTTATATCCTCAATCCATTCCATAAAAACGAAGCTTAAGGGGAAAAGGAGTAGGTGAAAGGCTATTACTGTGACGCAGAATCACTTCAGGTAAAGCAGTGTTCGGCCTTAGCTGGGTCCGTCGTAAAGGTTCCGTTTCTGTCACTCCCGGCGACAAAGCCAGTGGATATTCATGTTGTTGCACGTGCACTGTGGCATCCTATGCCTGTGGTTTCCTGGCACACTCACAGAGAGTCCGTGGGTCTGGTCAAGCCTGGGTGGGGAGGAGGGGTTCACAGGCCTGTGCCGCTATTTGTAGCTCCTGGGAAGACTGTCCTCTGCGGGGGTGCAAGGCAGTGAACGCACTGGTGTAGGCTTGAGGTTAGGGTTTGTTATTTGTTATCGCAAAAAGTTATGTGAAATTTGGTCCATATTTTAGGGCATTAGCTTGTAAAAAGATAATACAATGAGTTTAATTTTATTGGTTTGCTATTTGCCTTTTTAAAAAAACGTAGTAGTATATTGGAGTCCTTCTTCCAGCTTATATATATGTAGAGCCACTTAATTGTTTTGAATGGCTGCATGGTAGTGCAGTGCACAGCCGTGCCATAAGTTGTCCCTTATTCCGTCATTGATGGTTATCTGTCGGTAGGAATGGTTTTGCTGCTGTAAATGGGGCTGCACTGAGCATCCCCATTACCTACGTCTGAACATGTTGGTGTGTTTCTGTGGGACAGCACCCCAGAAGTGGGCACCCACTCTTCCCCGTGTTCAGGCTTTCCTCGCTGGGGAGGGGAAACTTAGGTGGCTTCTGGGGGACGTACTGGATTTGACAGTTTCATTGGCTTGGGGATTGTTTCATGTGACACTTTTTTCTTTTTTCAAATCTCTTTCAGACGTTGCAGGAAAAAAAAGTCATTCCTTGTCCTCCGTTTTATGAGTCAGATCACCCGGTCCGAGGTAACACATCCACTTGTCTGTGGGGCTGACCTTCCGTAAGGTGCTGTCTGTGTTACAGAAGTTTCGGTCGTGTGATGCGCCTCCACCCCTGCTCAGGGGCATGCTGTCGCCCCTCTGGGAATGTGGCCACTGTCAGTCTGGTGGTGCAGTCAGTGTGACAGCCATCTGGTGGAGAGCTGTATCTCATGGCAGCTGGCATTAACTGGATCTTGGTTTTTTATTAGAATTCTTCATAACTTTCCCTGATTATGATGCACCAGGCTGGGGGGGGAGGGATGCCACTTTGGGATAAATTTGGGCTTGTAATCAGTGAAACCTGGACCTTGGTTAAAGCTGTAGCAGTTGGGTTTTTATCCATAAGATGTTAGTTTCATAGCATACGGGGGCTGTCCCAGGCAAGGTGCTCATTTCGGATGTGTGTCTTTCAGTCCTGGACGTTCTGTGGATTGGCACCTATGTCTTCACAATCGTGTATGCTGCCGCAGATGGTTCCTTGGAAACGTCTCCCGATGTGGTGATGGCACTGCTCCCGGTGGGTGTACGAAAAGGGCATCTTCATGCTTTGAGAGTTAGAAAGGTCTCCTAATGAAGTTTGCAGCTCAGGCCTCACTTCCTTGTTCTGGTGGCAGTGATGCGCCTTCAGGTGCAGTTCCAAAACAGCACCGTCGGCTGGGGACCAAACTTATGCTACCGGCCCGAGTGAGACCCGCTCGCCTGGTGTGCAGCAGAGGAGTTAAAGCTGTTTTATTTGTAGGGTGCCTGCAAGGAGAGTGGGAAGCTACAGCTTAAAACCCAAACTCCCCATTGGCTTTCTTAATCAAGGGTTTTTAAAGGCAGAGGTTGTGGGTTGGGGGGAACAGAAGGGCTGGCTGCGCAGTTTTGATTGGAGAGCTTTGGCACTTGGCCACTATGATGAGATACGTAAGGGGCTTCAGCACCAGCCTTCCTGCACCACGGACCCTTCACTTCTGAGAGGGTTCTGGTCTTGGAGTTCTGGTGTGTTTGGTCCTTTGGTTCCCTGAGGAGGGTGACACTCTGGTTCCAGCTGCAGCCGGAGGGGTATTCCCTCCTCTGCACGTGTTTCAGCTGCGTGAGTGTGGCGTTGGTCCGTTGTCTTTGCAAGGTGACTTAGGACCTTGTCAGGACGGGGCCATTCTGAGCCGGTTCTGCAGCTACAACACGGCCTTCGCTTAGAGCCTGTCCTACTGGAATCAGTTGTAAGTGAAAAAAACTGGAAAACTTGCTTTTGCTTAAGCTGTAAACTGAGTCTTAGTAGATGTTAACCTGCTAAGGCATTTTAGAAAAGCAAGAAAATACCTTGACTTTTAAAATGTGTTCCCTTATTTATTCATCAGCCATGTATCAAATGCCTGCAATGTGTTAGGCGCTGCATTAAAGCCAAGCATACAGCAGTCCTGCTTTCCCGGGTCTCATGTTCTTGCCAGTCCAGAGACGAGCGTAGGGTCACGGAAGCTGAGGGTGATGGAGAATAAAGCAGGGCCCGGGGAGGGGTGAGTGGTGACTGGGGCAGCAGTGAGGGGATCAGAGAAGGGCTCTGAGAGGAGCTGTGTGAGCCAGGACCGAGTGTGAGGGAGGCAGCTGTTGTCAGCTCCGAGAAGGATGCAGTGTCTGCAGAGGCTCACGGATGCGCGGCAGCACTTAGAAAAAACAAGTGAGTGGACGTACTTCCAGAAAGTGCTTTCAAAGTCCAGAAAACAATCGACAACACATACATAAATGTCTGAATACCACAAAAGTGGGAGTTAAACTTGTCCTTCTGTTTTGCGACCTCATTTTACCTAGTAGTAAATTGCGAGCATCTTTTTACATCAAATAAAATCTGATTTGGCTTTGAACAGATTTATTTAGCTCTGTTTTTAACCGTTTTGGGTTCCTGATACAGTGGCTTTCTACAGCGTGTTGACAGTCGCTCCCACTTCGGTGCAGTTCTGTTCTGAGAAATGTCCGTCCTAGACCGGGCACCCATACACGCCCACGCGGTCCAGCCTCCCACACACCCAGCCCGTGCGGTCGCACCTGCCTCGCTGCAGGCGAGAAGTCATTTTCCCTCTGCTCTTGGATGCTTTTGGCTAAGACATCCCTGTCACACGTGCCTAGGAGAAAAACAAAAATTTAATAACATGTTTACCTCCTGCATTCATGGAAAACTGAGTGTTTGGCTGAAAGGGCTGAGTCCACCTCCTTAAATACCATCTTCAGCTGAGGACAGAGGAAAAGGGGGGCCCAGGGGAGTCAGTGCTGGGCGGCGGCCAGGGACAGGGTAAGGCTGTTAGGCAGGTTTGTATGGTCATCTTCTGCGTTGGTGAGAGGTCCTGGAGAGGAGGTGATGCCCTTCCTGCAAGGGAAACACCCTTGCAGTGGAAATTTCCCTTGTAAATGTTTTACAAAGGCAACTTCTACTTGGTTTTCAGAACGACTTCATGTCTGCTCTTTCTCAAAAGTAAAGCTTAAAATAATCCTATGCCAAGTAGACATTTTCAGCTGACAGATGCTGTTCCCCTGAAGCTCCTGGGTCATAGCCCTGTGCCGTGTCTCCCGGTTCTGAACACGTTTATGTGCTGCGTGCTCTGCAGTTTTACAGTGGCCAAGCTGTTTGGCTGCTGCGTCACTAGTCAAGAGGAATTTCTCAGCTTCATTGTCATCTTAGGGAGTCACAGTCCTGTGTGTGGTCTGTTGACCGAAATGGACCAAAATGTCACCGTGCAGCTCAGGAATGCAGTGAGTGTGTTCCTGTTCAAAGTACCACAGACCTTTTCTGTTCCTGGGGATGATGGGAACACCCGCAGGGGTTCACCTGAAGACGAATGTGCCTAGTCTGTGCTGGAAGCTTTGTGTGTATCGTTTTATTTCACACGTCCAACAGCCTTTGGCGCCGCTCTGGCAGAGGTGTCACACGCGTGAGGAAGGTGAGTGTCGGAGAGGCTGAGCAGTCCACACACACTCATCGAGCTGCTGGAAGGCGGCAGACAGTTCAAATGCCGTTTGGCTGACGGCCACCGCTCCTGCTCCTGACACGCCTCGGAGCCGCCTCTGCGTCGTGCCTGTCCATCTGGACATAGATTTTTGAGCAACTTTTCTCGTAAAACTTAAATGGTTTTCTCGTTCAAGATCATTAACCGTATAGGAGTAAACACAAGCCGCACCTGAGGTTTTTTCCTCATTCTGTTCATTGCAGAAAAAGGAAGAAAAGCACCCCGAGGTGTTCGTGAACTTCATGGAGCCCTGCTATGGCTGCTGCACAGAGAGGCAGCACCACTACTATCTGAGTTACGTCGAGGAATGGTGAGCAGGGCCCAGGACGGTGCATTTGCTCACGTCCAGTCACTGTTTCTGCTCTCAGGCTTTCTCTGGGAGAGGAGAGCAGGGGCTGGGGGTGCCGCAAACATGTTTTCAGTGGGTGCTAGATAATGCCTCCCAGCTACGACTTCAGTTCCCCAGCCTGGAGGCAGGTAACTCAAGTGTGCGCTAATTTTAAAAATCCCCTTTTCTTAATAACCGCAGTGACAGTTTACGAAAATACCGGCATTTAAGGAACAATAAAGGTTGCCCTCTGAGAGCAGGAATTGCCCTCTGACAGGTGACTTGGCGCAGAGCTCCTGTCCCTCCGATGGGATCATCCTGTTGGTGGGATGGTGTGCAGTGTACCGAGAACTCCAACTTGAATCGCCTGTGTCTCACCTGCGCTTCAGCTGGTGGGCCGTTGACGCAGTCTCCAGGGCTTTATCCTGTGAGCTGAAGAGTTGAGCTTTACATCTGAAAGTCTTCTCGTGGTTCTGGCTGGTGTGGCTCAGCAGATTGAGTACTGGTCTGAGAACCAAAGGGTCACCGGTTCGGTTCCCAGTCAGGGCGTGTGCCTGGGTTTCAGGCTACATGCCCAGTAGGGGGCACGTTGAGAGGCAACTATACATGGATGTTTCCATCCCTTCCCCTCTCTGAAAATAAATAAGATCTTTAAAAATATATTTTTAAATAAAAGTTTTCTCACCTTTCCTCAGCCACATAGGAAACTCCCCTCCTTCTTGACACTTCCAGACAGCCCTCGCAGACGATCCTGCAGACTCAGGGCAGGTCGGGCCTGTGGGACCTAACCGTCTTCTGGTTTGTTCTTTGAAGGGATCTGGTGCTGGCGGCATCTGCAGCTTCCACAGAAGTCAGCATCCTCGCTCGACAGAGCGATCAGGTACGTTCCTCCCTTCTGTCACTTTTGTGGGCCGCTTTCCTGAGAAAGATTTTGGGGGGCATTACCCCTGAAGTCAAGACTTAGATGAGGTCACATCCCTCTAACGAGTTGCTGGGTGAGAGAAAAGCTGAAGTGACGTAGAGTCCTGGACTGGATGGCTGGGGCGTTGTGCTGGGCGAGCTCAGGTGTCAGAACTCGAGGTTCTTCGGTGTCGTGAAAAGTGCTTCTGTTCTCCTAGGGGCCCCCGTGGTACGTGGGTCCGACCCTGTGTCACCGGCCTGCAGTGGGAGTGTGCCTGGGCACACGAGGGAGGCTGTTCCTGCCTTGCTCTGTCTGACCGTCCTCCTGTTTTCCTGCCATTGGGCCTGTCCTGTTGAGTTAACTGTGACCCACCCTCAGTAGCGGGAGAGGGACACTCGGGTCACACCAGACTGTCGCTCACCAGAAACATTTCCTGTTTCCCTTCAAAAGACCGCCAGAAAGCTGAGGTGCCCGTGCACACGAGAACCTGTCTGCCGCCCTGGGTCCTCTTGGTGGGCAGGGGGCAGCGGCACACGCTCGGTCACGGAGAGCGACCACAGGGGACATAACGAAGGGGAAGCTTTTTGTTCACACACTTTGCCTTGATCTTAAAGATGTTTTGTGCACCCGTGCACGCGTGCTGGAGGCTCTTCACCCGTCCAGCACCTGTCCGTCACAGGGTGGCAGGGCCCTCCCTGGAAGTGCGCGGCTGGCACAGTGTCCGGGGGCCACTTTGGGGTCATGGGTCAGAGATCAGCAGTCCAGTTTGCTCTCAAATTGACTTCAGTAACGATTTCCTGATAGACTCATATTTTATGTATTTACACATTAAAGATAGACCATTATCTTTACTTTTTTATCAAAATAATTTATGTATGGGGAGCAGGGACCATGAATGAAGAAAATTACCGCAGCTTCACCCTGTCCTGATCCAGTCTTGTTCTCTAGAGGGGCTGTTTTTAACCTATAAATGTTTTCTTCTAACAGCTACGTCCTTATCCCTAAAAAAAACTTGCTTCCTCACGAGTAAGCGGCCTCGACGGCAGATGAGCGGTTAGCTTACACACTCCCTCCTCCTCGTCGGGGCTGCGGCGCTGTGTTAGTGTCTTCTGTGGTCGCCTTTGTGACTCCCCGATTTTTACCTTCATTTCTGACGGCGTCACCCCACACTCCACTCCTTAATCTCCCACTTTGGGGGAGGGGCGTCTCAGCACCCCACCCGCCTTCAGCCGCCCTCCCCTGCCTACCTCCCAGCTCGTCTTCCACACTGTCAGAACTGATGCTGCTCGCACTGTGTCCTGAGTGGCTGGTGAAGACTTTGTTTTGTCTGGAGAGGGTTGCTCAGAGTCAAAGTCCCAAATGTGACTGGAGTGTGATCACGTCGCCCTCCGGAACAGCTGCTCGTTTCCCTCTGTTCCTCACGGAGTGTGTTCCCCTTGGGTTCATGCTGCACAGCTTTGGTCAGTGCTGGAGACTAGAAAAAGTGATCCTTAAAACTCGGAAATCACTTGCCGGGAGGAACAGAGCCCCCTCAAGCAAACTAAGCAAAAGAAGAGTGTATTGGGAGAGGCTTAGTGGCTTGTCAGAGGCAAGCCAGTGGGCCCATGCGGGGCACTCACACCAGGACCTGGGCAGATGAGAACGAAGGTCACCTTCTTCCGTGGGCTGGTGAGCACAGGCTGCTGCCCAGCTTTGTCGGTGTCCCTGCTCAAGATCCCCGTGGGGACTGCTGGGGGC
The DNA here is from genome assembly GCA_004024845.1 of Tonatia bakeri. Classification (NCBI taxonomy): domain Eukaryota; kingdom Metazoa; phylum Chordata; class Mammalia; order Chiroptera; family Phyllostomidae; genus Tonatia; species Tonatia bakeri. The sequence goes on along the minus strand of PVIA01003495.1, from coordinate 49,807 downwards.
CCTGGTCACAATTCCAGGCCTCCCAGAGCAGGGATGCCTGGCTTAGCGCTGCTGTTGGGTCTGCCCAGCAAGTTCAGGGCTCTCCCTAGCAAGTTCAGGGCTCTCCCTGGTTGTGGTGGGAGGTAGGTAGTATTTACTCACAAGGCAGGGACTGGTTGGATTGGGAAAATCAACCCCTTGTTTCATGGGGTGCTCATGGCTTTTAGATGGTCTCCCCAGATTTCTGAGTCTCGGTCCACACACAGATCTAACCTAGACATGCTGTCTCTTTTCCTCTCATGTGAACAGCGCTGGGAGGAGCCCGTGCAAAGCTCTGACGTGATGTTTTCTCCTGCTTCTTTCCCAGGTTAATTGGGAATCTTGGCTGCTGGAGGATTCTAGTCGAGCTGAACTGCCTGTGACGGACAAGAACGACGACTCCTTGCCCGTGGGAGTCGCCATAGACTACACTAACCAAGTGGAAATCACCATCAGTGAGTGTAGCCCTGTGGGGCTCAGCGCTTTGTCCCTAACATTTCAGTCCAGTTTTGTGTGTCGCGATGGCAGTCTCCTCTGCCGGCACTTTGACCTTCTGGTAGCACGCTGCTTCGTGGAGAGTGACGCAGAGTACTGGTGCTGGCACCAAAGTAATTTGCAGACACTTAGGGGTGAGGCCGAGGCCACACACACCCAGCATCGGTGTGTCTTCACCCTTTTGGACATGGTGGGGGTCCAGACGTCGGGGGTTTCTCAGTGTTGCCTCTCAGCCCTTTCGGGTCCCCAGTGCCTTCCCAAGGGAGCAGTGCCCTAGGGCGGCACCGTAGCATACAGCGACTCTGGTTTTGGAGGCTTGGGTTAGAAAGAGAGACCCCAGGTGCGTGGCTCCTGCACTGGGCCCAAGCAGGTGCTGTGCACGGAGCTCCCCTGGGCAGAGCTGCGGCCCGTGGAGCGTGCAGGTGCAGTGGGAGACACGCTCTTGGGAGCTTCCGTGAGAGGGGTGTCCCGTGGGGCACCGTTCCGCACCTCGCCCTCTCCCTGGTCAGGTTATGGGGTCTGGGATCGGCTCTCGTACTCAGACTCTCTTGAATTCCGTGCTTGGGATTCAACTGTGAGTGAACGTGAAGCAGTTAGACTCACTTGTCTGTCCTACTGTGTGCTTTCTGAAGAGTCCCTTGTATCATTTCTCAGCTGCACCAGCCTCGTCCTAGACTCCTGTCTTGGTCGGGGGAGGGCTGCCCCAGCCTCCCGAACACCGAGACGCTCCTAAAAACCGAGAGAGCCTCAGAGCTGCTCCCGGGCTGCCAGCGCCACCGGGCCGCAGCAGGAGCTCTCTGGCAAGAGCGGTTGCAGGAGGGTCCGTTGCCATCAGAACCAGAGCAGAAGGACGGGGCCGTGGCTGGGATGAGGCCTCTGAGCCCCTCCTTGCTTCGGACAGCCTTTCACCCCAGGCTGGCGCTGCCACGAACTTCGCTCTTTTCTCACTTTTGCTTTTTTTTTTCCTTCTTCACAGACGAGGAGAAGACTCTTCCTCCTGCTCCAGTTCTTATGTTACTTTCAACAGATGGTGTGCTCTGTCCATTTTATATGATCAATCAAAACCCTGGGGTTAGGTCCCTCATTAAGACGCCGGAGCACCTCTCGTTAGAAGGAGAGCGACAGCCCAAGTCGTCAGGTACGTCTCTCCCACCTTGGCAGCGAGCGATCGCTGTGGGCTGGTGCCAGCCTCTGCCTGAGGGCGAAGCATGCGAGAGCGCAGGTGGTCACTGTTATCCGGACAGTCTGTGTGACTGCGTCGGGCGGTTTCTACCCAGAATGGGCGCACTGGCCGTCCTCACTCACCAGTTTTGTCCTCCAGCCTCTGCTCTGCTCCAGAGAGAGAGGAAGCCGCACGGTCCCGTCACGTAGTGCGCCAGCAGTCCAGCCCCGCTGTCGGGTCCGGGTCCCGCACGTCTGGCCGTGAGGGACTGGTTGAGTGAGAGTGCGCGTGCGCGCAGTGCGCCCGCACACCTGTTACGGGTGATGTGCCTGCCCGGGGGGTTAGAGGAGCACACCCCGCAAAGCGCTATGTGCCGTGTGATGCCTTTTCTACGAGGAGAATGTGTGCATAGAAAAATACCTGAAAGGTGGATTTTAAAATCCAAGTAGTGGTTATTTCTGGTGGTGGGAGCGTGGACATTCTATTTTCTTTTGTTTATATTTCACTTTCTTCAGGTTTGGTTTTTTCCTCCTCTTTAAACTGTCACATCAGAAACCTGTGTATGTGAGAAAGACTAGAGAAGACACAAGCAGTGTCACCAAGAGTCCGTCATCTGCGCACAGCCCAGTCAGCACCTCGGTGCCTGTTCTTCGTGTGCGTGAGGGCACACACATGCGTGCCCGCTTGCATCTCAGACCTTTCACAGTGTTCTCTACTACTTCTGAGAACACAGTATAACACTTTTAAAGGGGGGATTGTTTCATATTTTGAAATTTCACTATTTCTCTTTGAATTCTGTGAGTATATAACTATTAAGAGTTTATCCCCTTTTGTGGCTAGAAATGCTTATAGTGTAACCAGTTCGATGTCTGGGAAAAGTATGTTGACCGTTTGGGTTGGGTAAGGTCGCTAACACTCCGCGTGCATTTTCTCCCGGCTTCCTAATACAGAGGGAGGTGTGTACCACCAGTGGCCAGGCACTTAGGCTCCGGCCGTCGGCAGTGCTACCCCGAGTGCCAGACCGGGTGGCTCGCACGGACCGCACTAGTGCTGTGTTGGGACGCCTCACGGTCTGTGGCATGTGCGCTCTGGGTTGGTTTTCCCCGGCGGTGGTTGTGAGTGTTGTGTACTACCTACACCCGTTTGCCCGCTCGGCCAGTAACGAGCAGTGCCCCCTGTGAGGGCAGGAACTTGTGGGGTGTTTGTTTCTGAACACCATTCAGTGTGAGGGGCTTTGCTGCTAGCCTGGAAAGCCCTGAGCACAAGCAGAGGCCAGTGTCACTGTGGGCCTGTCCTAGAGAAATGCCCTCTTCCCTTGCACTTGGCCCAGAGGTAGCCGCCATGTTCAGGTGAGTGGGAGAGAGCCATGGAGGGGAGGAGGGGCCCCGCCGCCTCCAGCTGCAGCCGGTCACGAGTTCAGAAGACGTTAGTGGTTCCACCTGTCCTCACGGATGCGACTCTGAGTGGTCAGAGTGGGGGCAGTGTGATGGTTTTCAAAGGTCTGGTTTTATTTCCAGTGGGATATACTTTTCACTCAGTCTCCTGAATGTGCATGGAAGTGATGAACATTATGGGCATGTGTTTTTAAGAAGTTAGCTGTTGCTGGTTCCCTGTTACTGTGCAGAAGCATTGACAGAGAATAGATTTACTCGAGTTGTCATACTCGTGGAAGTGACAGTTCAGGAAGCGGTGTTTTCATGCTTGTATCCTCATGTTTCATTACTGTAGACACAGTGAGGTAACCTGTCGTCTCAGCAATTTGGAGGAACCAAGACCCGTTAATATACATGAATTGATAAAAAAAATTGCTTTTTTATTTAATTTAGAGAATTAACATGTTTACTTTACAACAAGTGTGGAAAGTGGAAAAAACTTTAAACCTGCCTTTGGGGTATTCTCTTTCACTCTTTTTTATTAAACATCTTCCTTCATAGTTCTGTCTGTGTTCTATGTCTCATTGGTTGCAGGTTTATAATTTGAATTGTAAGCATTTTCCAGATCCTTACGTGATCTTCATAATTCACTTAAAAGAGTGACTGTTTAATATTCCATTGAATATTTTTTACCATTTGGGTTGCATGAAATTTCTTTCATTTTTAAAAATTATTTTCTTAGGTCTTATTCTTACAGGTTTACTGAGTTTATTTTTTATGATTCTTGAGATACAAAAGCTAAAATGTTTTTTAAGACTGCTGAATTAGGTGCCTATTAGCAATAACAGGTTTCAGGTTCATTTCACCCATCTAAGAGTAGGAGGTAATAGATACTTAAATCTTCGTAGTTTAGAGGACAACGATGCGCCTCATTTAAATTTATGTTTCTTTTATTAGATTAAACTTAGATACAGGCGTGTGCACTTGTATCTGTGTCTTCAGTTCATCCGAACGCCTGTTTAGGGCTGTCAGGGATCAGCCGAATGAAAACTCCCAGTTGAATGAAGTGTTGCAGAGTGACTGCTTTTCACTGCGACCTTAGGAAGTGTGTCTTCTCCGTGTCATTCATCTGGGTGTCCATGCAGTGCTGTCAGTCAGTTGGGGTCCTTCCCCGTGTCCGGTGTCCGCCCCCTCCCGGTCCTGCAGTCTCACACGGCGCGCCTGTGCCTGCCGTGGGACGTGCACAGCAGCCCCTCGGCCTTGCTTCTCTGTCCTCAGGAGCCGGGCCCTTCCTCTCCAGCCTCCTCCTGCTCCAGCCCTTCCCCCGCCCCGGGCTTTCTGCTGTGACCCTGCTAACTCCCCCCTCCCCCCGCCACTTTTTCATTGCAGGAAGCACTCCCACAACCCCAACCTCACCAGCCCCGCAGAAGCCCGAGTTGTCAGCAGCAGCCCCTGTCTCTGTCCCACCTTCGCTGCCAGCGGCTCCCACCTGCACCTTCTCTTTGCCCTCTGCTGTGGGGGCCCCTGCCGTGTTCTCTTTTGGTTCTTCATCACCCTTGAAGTCGTCTGGTCCTGTCACTGCAGAGCCCCCTCCGTACCCCAGTGGCTCCGACACTGCCAAAGCAGCTGTGGGCTCCGGCGTGGCCTCCTTCTCGTTCGCGCCTCCTCCGGCCCCGCTGGCGCCCGCCCCTGCGGCCTCCTCCATGGCGCCCATGGCCGCTCCGTTCTCCTTCGGGTCGTCGGGTTTTAGGCCAACCCTGGAAAGCACACCAGTGCCCAGCGCGTCCACTCCAAACATGGGAATGAAGCCCTCCTTCCCGCCTTCAGCCTCTGCAGTCAAGGTCAACCTTAACGAAAAGTGAGTGAGTGGCACAGCCCCTGGGGGTGGAGCAACGGAGCAGCTGGAGTGTTGTCACTGGTTTCTGCATTTTCTCCAAAGCAAAACTAGCAAATGGTAAAAATTCAAACTGCGTAAAAGGTTTGCCAGCTGATCAGTGGACGGCGTCCAGAAAGGTCTCTTAGAATTTTTTCTATTATCAGAGGTTTGTATTTAAGTACTTGTTTTGCTTTCCAGTGTAGGAGATATTCCTTGTTTTTGAAAACGAAGCCATAACAGAATCTACATCCCGTGAGGGAAATGCACCTCTCGCGGTCCTTTTCCCCAATCGGCCACCCGGGGTCGCCTGAACGTGCTACTGCGTCAGATGACATTCCTGCCTGGCGGCCCCAGGGCCTCTCATCTCTCCCGAGCGCAGGTGTCTGGTCCCTCCAGAGCGGGGTCCTCCCAGCTCACCCTCGCCTCGCTCCTTACCTTTCGCCTGCTTGGCGGCCTCTGAGCGAGGGTGCACTTCTCTAGGGAAGGGGCCCCGCCCCACGTAGCCCTTCCCAGGATGGCCCTGGCATGTGAACACTGCTGCCACCCCTCCTCCGGACTCTCATTGCTGTGGATGTGGTGCTCGCTATTTGTCTCCGCTGTCACCGTTGTCACCGTTGATGCTGATTGTCAGCGCAGCCGCTTCATTCTAATAGCTGCCTAGTGTTCCATTCTGTGGCTGTATAATAATTCATTTTCCCAGTCATCCAGTGCTGGACATTTACGTTGGTTACAGACGTTTGCTCTTCAGGTGAAACTTACCCAACATTCCCCCTAGACTGTAAACATCCCAAAGAGGGCGACCTGTTTCCTCTTCCTCCTGCGCCCCTCAGAGGAAGTGACCCTCTGGAAACGAGCTCCGAGTGATTTTGGGGGCAAAAAGAGGGTGTGTGATTGAGTCTCCCGCCCTCTGTTTTACTCAGCTTGATAGACTAGAAAATAAGTGTTTTGTATCATGATGAACTTAGTTTCACTTTTATATTAAGTATTTATTTGATATTTTCATTGAATAATTCATTCCTAAATAAGTGGAAGATCAGATGAATGTTTTCTTTTTTTAAAGATTTTATTTATTTTTAGAGAGAGGGGAAAGGGTGGAGAAAGAGAGGGAGAGAAACGTCAGTGTGTGGTTGCCTCTCACGTGCCCCCTACTGGGGACCTGGCCCGCAACCCAGGCATGTGCCCCGACTGGGAATCGAATCAGTGACCCTTTGTTTCACAGGTCAGCACTCAATCCACTGAGCCATGCCAGCCAGGGCCAGGTCAATGTTTTCTTGCAGTTTTCATCGTTTACAAGAAGTAGCTAAATGCGTACGTTCCTCAAAGGCCAAAAAGGGCGGACAGGGAGCTGCCCTGCGATGACTGTGCTCGTGACCAGCGTGAAGGAACCTGAAGCAGGCCCTTCTGATGCATTCGCTCCACTGTCTGCAGGTTCACTGCCGCAGCCGCCCTTGCCCCTGCCAACAGCTCCCCAGGCACACCCCCAACGCTGCTGTTCCCCGCCTCCAAGCCAGCTGCCTCTGGGCCTCTCAGCCACCCCACACCTCTGGCAGCACCGCCCGGCTCCATGGCCTCGAAGTCCCCAACCGCTCCGTCAGCGTCAGGTGTGGTTTTAAGCAGACTGCTTTAGAGCTCAGTCCAGAATTCTCAGGTTACCGTGTTGTTTTTAAATCTTCACCCTAGGATTTTTTTTTTAATCAATTTTCTAGAGAGACAGGAAAGGGGGGAGAGAGAGAAATATCCGTGTGAGTGACAAACACCGATGGGAGCCTCCTGTACGCACCCTGCCCGGGGGTTGGGCCCACAGCTTTCTGGTGCACAGGACAGTGTTCCAACCACCTGAGCCACCTGGTCAGGGCGTGTGTTTAGTTTTTTCAAAAAAGTCCCCCAGGTGACTCCAGTGCATGAGAGGGTGAGGCTTCCAGGGGGGTCCAAAGACCCTGTGAGTTCTCAGAAGGTGATGGGGATCATTGTCCTTACTTTATGGTTTTCAAGCTGCCCCTAGTCCGCAGGGGCCCTTGGGAATCTCTGGGGACTAAGGTTGGGCCGAAGGACAGGCCTCCCGCCCTGTCCTGTCTGCAAGACCACCTCCCCATTCCCAGAGACGCTCCGGTTTTGTCTGTTGTGCGGAAGGCTCTCATATCTACAAATGCAGCCTGTGTTTCAGTTGTGCTGGAACAGAGGCCACGGCGGGAGTAACTGCTGTCTGTCCTAACTGGTGTCTCACTCCAGCAGGTCGTGCTGCTCACGGCGGTCCAGGTCTGGTGCCCTCCGTGGGGCAGAAGTCACCCAGGATAACCCCTCCGGTGGCAAAGTCAGGCTGCCCCCAGGTGCGTCCAGCCTCAGCTTCCAGTCCTGTGCTTACTAGTTTACTGCCCCAAATGGACACATTCAAAATATGGGATTTTGTGTTTCAGAATTTACACTTTTGAAATAGTACTTAGGACAACAGGACAGGAAACACATGAGTTTTGAATGTTCGTAAGGTGTGCCTGTAAAAGCCGTTTCTCTCCACCCGAGTCTCTGCATTGTTGTCCCTGCGGCTCCCGGGCCCGTGTGCGCTATGCCGTCAGGGTGTTGGATTTTCCTGACGCTTGCAAATGCCGTGGCATCTGGCTTCTCTTATGCTCAGAGTCATCAAGAAATCCATCTAGTGCCTTCTTCCCTTACCGTCTCAGCTTATTTTATTTAACCTTTACTGGCATACAGTACACGTAGGGAGAAGGTACACACACGCCTCAGTGATGTGTTGGCAGCGAGACGCACCTCGGTAGCCAACACTGAGATGAGGAAATGGAACGGGACCAGGACCCACGAATTCCCATCGTGTGCGTCCTGCTAGTCTCACCAGGCGGGACTCGCTGTCGTGGCTTCTCACAGCACAGCTTCATGCAGCCCGTTGTGCCCTCTGTGAACGGAGCCTCACCCTGTGTGTTCTTCTAAATGACTGGCTGCTTTGCTCAGCCCTGTGTGGGACAGGTTCATCCATGTCATATTGGGTGACGACACCACCCGTGTGCCCTCCACCCCTGATGGACACTTGAGTAGTCTCCAGGTGCAAGTTGCTGTGAGTAGTGCTGCTAGTTGATGTCTTCGGTGAACAACTGTGTGCATTTCTGTTGAGCAGACGCCTAAGAGTGGAATGGCTGGGTCGCTGGATAGTCAGGCGTTAATTCCTCTTCAGTGGATTCCCGGGAGTCGGTTCCCAGGGAGTTCAGCTGTCCCATCCTCCCCAGTCTCGGTGGTCTCCGTCTTTCGCCATCGGTGCATTTCGTGGTTTAGGTGAGCATTTCCCCGATGGCCAGTACGTCGGAGCTATTGTATGTGATTATCGGCCACGTCAGCGTCTTTTGTGGGTGTCTGTCCCGTGGTCACCGTTTTCCCATTAGGTCTCCTGCCTTTCCTTACCGCCGGGTAAGAGCTGGTTCCTTGTTGGAGCCACACGTGTGCGCGCACGCACGTGCCCAGGGTGAGTGCTCTCCCCGTCTGTGAACTGCCTTTTTTCTCTTTGCGGTTCCTTTTGGTTACTACAAGTTCTTAATTTTAATGTAGTTCAGTATACCAGTTTTTCTTTTATTATTAGTGCTTTTTTTCTGATTGAACAAGGTTTTATTTTTCAAAATGTGCAGCTGGGGGGACGTGTTGTTCGTGCATCTTCACCAACAGCTGGTCCCTCCCCCTTTTGGCATTTCAATGAGTGCTTTTCATGTTCTGTTTTTGAAACCACTTCCTGTTCCAAGGTCAAAAAGATGTTCTCCTATGTTCTTTTGAAGTCTTACTTTTCAAGTAGTTTACATTCAGTGTTATTCTGTATTAGTTTCAGGTTTATAGCGTAGTGGTTAGATAATCACATACGTTATAAAATGTTTCCCTCCCTTGTGTTTCTAAGAGCTTTATTATTTTACTTTTCATATTTAGATCTACATTCTATCACCTCAGTCTGTTTTTTGTGGTTTAACCTGAAGGTAATTTTGTACCAGTTTCCCACTTGGTTATCTGCGTGTCCTCAGACTGGCAGCACACCTTTCCCTCCGTCTCTCCTCCAGCCAGCCCCCATCCCGCCCTGAGCTCACAGTGTGGGGCCCAGTGAGTGCTGTTTCCGGGTCTGGCTTCTGACATGATATGTGACAGGTGGTATATGTTAAGTAAATGTTTGCCGTTTTAATGCGTGCTTATACATTCAATGAAACTCGGTACGCTAATTGCCGTAGGTATCAAGTAATTGCAAAGTCATCTCAAATTATAACATCTCTGAAGCAGAGTTCTTGATCTCTGCCTCACCAGGACCTGTTCCTTTTCTGGTGCTCACATCTCGGGAAACAGCACAGCCGGGAGTTTGCCCCAGCCCCCAGCCTGTCCCAGGCAGTCCTAGCAAGCCTTCTCAGCTCTGCGCTGATGCAGCGTGTGTCCTAACCCACATCTCGGATCCCTTGCGAACGTCGTATTTCAGGCCATTATTGTCTCTCCCTCTAGCAAGGGGGATCCTTTAAAATCATAAAGGTTGTTTGAACTCTTCTAAAACTTCACTAGTAGCTTTCCAACACACTCAGAACAAAAGCCAGTCTCCTTGGTGCAGCACGCGTGATCTGGCCCTCCTGCCTCCAGCGCCCCGCGCCCTCCACGCGTGCACGTTTGCTTTACCTCCCGCCTCAGACACGGCAGGGCTCTGCTGCCTCCGCTTCTGGGCGCTTGCTCTCCTCCCTGCCCGGCAGGTGGTTCCCCGGGTCTTCCCTTCGCTTTCTCCTCATTCCGGAGGTCAGTGCAGAGGCAGTCCGTGAGGGCTTCCTGGGCCCTCTTGTCTCAGGTGGGCCCCCGTTTTATTCTCTTCGTATGTTCCTGTTTGCTGTTTTCGTATCACTTAATCACTAGCTGGAAGTTATCTGAGGTGTTTGCTTTTCCTTATTCGCCTTTTCCGTGAGGAAGTAGGAAGTTAGTTCCATGAGCATGGGGACCTCCTGTCTCCTGTTCACCTCTCTCGCCACTGGCTAAGCATGCCCTCTACCAAGTGGATACCCAGTAAATTCAGGTTCAAAAGGAGTGGCCAAGCAATGACTTTATTATGACAGTGCCACTCCCTGGGATAGGCACTGGGCCCACTGCTTCAAGAAGGCATAACTTGGGGTATCAGATGCATTTTTAACCCTCTTGCCTTCCATTTCAGGCAAAATCACTTCCGCCTCCTGCTACAGAAAAGCAGGGACATCAGTGGAAAGAGTCCGATCCTGTGATGGTTGGAATTGGTGAGGAGGTAAATCCGCTTCTGCATACTTTTTCGAGACATGGCCCTGGCTGGGGGACTTGACTGGCTCTGAGTGTGTAGGCTCCTACAGGGTGGTTTTTTCTTTTTTTGATCCTCACCTGAGGACATGTTTATTAATTTTAGAAAGAGAGGAAGGGGGAGAGGGAAAGAGAGAAACATCAGTATGAAAGAAACATCAGTCGATTGCCTCACACATGCGCCCCAGCTGGGGATCGAACCCTCCACTCAGGTGTGTGCCCTGAGCAGAAATCAAACCTATGACCGTTGTGGTGTGCGGGGCGATGCTCCAACCAGCCGAGCCACCCGGCCGGGCTCCTACATGGCTCTTATTCCGACATTGAACCTGGGTGTGTCCCAAGAGTTTGTGCTGTCGGCGAGCTCAGTCGCAGCGACACACTACTGCGGTGCCGCTCAGAAGTCTCCTTGTGTGCGGCTTCTGCAGATCGCGCACTTTCAGAAGGAGCTGGAAGACCTGAAGGCCCGAACTTCAGAAGCCTGTTTCCAGGTGGGCACCTCTGAGGAGATGAAGATGCTGCGAACAGAGGCGGATGACTTGCACACCTTCCTTTTGGAGATCAAGGAGACCACGGAGGTTCGTGCTTGCTGGCAGTCTGCCGGGGCGCAAGCGCGCTGCCGGCAGCGTGCCCCCGGTCCCGTGGGCACGTGCTTTTCCTTCCGGGCCCCCCGGGGTTGTTCCTCACAGTGTGCGTCGTTCACGCAGGAAGTATGCCCAGGCTCAGATCTTGCCTTTAACACTTAATAAATTAGGTGACTTTGGGCAAGTCAGTCTAGCTATTCTGTTTTAGTTTTCTCATGGAAAATGAATGATAATCGTTTCCACCCCATTGACACTTACAAGGTACTCCGTAAATGTTGAACATCATTAGTTTTGGCGTATTTAAAAATTTGCTGTTATAGTAAAGTCTTAGGTTTAAAACAAGCAGACACGTAAGACCATATTTAGTATAAAAATACCAAACAGTTGCTGTTATTACCACTCACTGTGTGCCAGGCACTGTGCTAAACCCTTAACCGGGTTGGCTCCTTGAATCCTCACAGCTGTCCTGTGTGGTGGGTACTCGACTGGCTCTGAGTGTGTGGTTGTAAGCTGTTGCTACTTTTCAAGCCTGGGAGCTGAGACTGAGAGCCAACGTGATGTGCCCAGAGCCCCGGTTCCTGAGTGCTGGCTCCAAGGTCCCGGTCCACGCCATCAGGCTGCTGGGCTGACTCCAGGGTCCCAGTCCACGGTGTCAGGCTTGACAGAGGAAGGTTCTCCGGGCGTAGGCAGTGATTGTGCTCAGTTCATAGGGTCTCGGCTACTGTCAGTGTTGTTCTTACTCTCTGAGCTTCCGGTCACTAGAAATATTTTCTAGTGAAGAAAACAGTGTCTTTAAAATGAACATTGGTAGACTAAAAAAGAGAAAAAAAAATTTTAAATAACAAGAAGAAGATAAAAATGAACATTGGTGTCTTTTCACGCAGTGAAGTTCTTATTTTTGCACAGTGGTTCACTGTATTCAGATGTTCGTCACATTAACTGTTCAAGAAGCACCACCTTCCCTGAGCCGGAACGGAAAGGTTAACTTCTGAGCAGTAAACCACCTTTGTGTGAACTCATCCTTTTCCAGTCTCTGCACGGAGACATCAGCGCCCTGAAGACGACCCTGCTGGAGGGCTTTGCCGGGGCCGAAGAGGCCAGAGAGCAGAACGAGAGAAACCATGACGCCGGGTACCTGCACCTGCTCTACAAGAGGCCCCTGGACCCCAAGAGCGAGGCTCAGCTCCAGGTAGGTCCCGCCTGAGCGTGCGGTCAGCGGGCCCCTGGGCCGCCCTCCCGCCCCAGGCATGGGTTCGGGCAGCCGCCTCACGCCACGTTTGTCTCCTGTGGGCGACTTACCTCCTTCCCGCAGACTTCTGTAGCCACCACAGAGAAAATGCAGTGCTTTTTGGATTAAGCAAAAATAGAATTCTTCGTTAACCCTTAAGCTTGGTAGAAAGCATGCTGTTGGAAAAGATTCACTGAGAAATCAAATCGTGAATAATAATTATTAAAGTAGCAACTACCCAGTTAGCACCAGGAACTCTCCTCAGCGTTTCTTACTTGTTATTTCTAGTCTTCAAAACAACTGCTCTGTTCGTTTCTGACCCCGTCACACAGATAAGGAAGGTGAGGCTCTTAGGCTAAGGAGCTTGCCCCGGGCGGCGGTGGTGGTAGAGCGGAACCAGAGTCGAGACCACGGCCGGCCCGGGGCGTCTCCCGGGTGCTGAAGCAGCTGCGCTGCCTGTCTCATGGTTCATTAGTCTTGTTTTCCGTCGTCATGAAATCTGTGCTTGTTTCCGTCTTTTCATTTATTCAAAATTCTCACCACAAGCTCTGGTAGCAGTCATCTCCCACTCGCTTGCATTCACCTAGACTCCCCATGGGGACAGGACCCAGGGGGGCATGCTGTTCATCCTCACCCAGGGCTCGAGGGTCTGTGAGTGTGCGGAGTCCCCTCCTGCCCACAGCATCCACCACCCTTCTCGGCCCACGCCTGACTGCCCGATGGACAGGGAAACTGAAGGACATAGATCCTCCTCTCAGAGAGGCCGAGGAACAGCCCTGGTGGTGTTCCTAGGCGCTTCCTCCTGCCGTGGATGTTAACTTGCTCAGCAAGGCAGGCCAACCACGGGCCTCTCGCTCATCAGATTACAGCCTTGAGTTGCATCGAGTTACACTTTCTTCCGACTGCCTTTTCTCCTCTCGCTCTGTGTCCAGACTCAGAGAAAAGCATGCTGCTTTGGGGTGGCACTCCCCATTCAAAAGGAATCATTTTCTTCTTTCACAGTGCTAAATAGGCCATAGGAGCTAGCATTTGTTGAGTGCATGTCATGTACAAAAGGAAGACACCGGAAGTATTTAAGCCTCTCCACTAATAGATGCTGAACCCTTGAGCCTGGATGGTCTGGCTCGGAGCCGGTGCTCTTAACCCTGTCGCTGGTACGTGCAGGCCGTGCACCTGCACTTGTGGCAGAGGGACAGGTGAACATGCGAGTGCAGCGTGCAGCCTGCTGCCATGGGGTGACAGGTGAGGGGGCAGCTGCGCCACAGAGAAGAGGTGGCGGTGACAGGCCTGAAGAGAGCAGTAGTTTTTTCCCGTCGGTGAAGTGGGGAGAGCATCCAGAAGAAATAGCACCAGCTGCTGCACAGAAGTCTGGTCGAGTTCCGGTGTCCCAAGAAAGGGCCTCCCCATAGTCAAGTGTGAGCTGAGATCCGTATTTGGTGCTCATCGCCTGGCTCTCTCTAAATGACCTTCTCCCTGTCTCAGTCGGGGCCTGTGCCCTTATCCCAGAGTGGTTGTGAAAACCTTTACACACAGTGAGATCCTCGTGCCGGTGCAGGGAGCTTGCCTGGTGTGTGTGCATTGTCTTCGTTTGTGCACGTGTCCCGCGGCCTGCTTCACCTTTGTCGTCAGTATCTGAGAGTCAAGTTGGGTTGCCTTGGAGGTTAACACTGGACCAAACTTTAAAGAACATTATTGCAGACTTAAAATACGTTCATAGGTAAGAATTTTAATAATGAAAAATTCAATTTCTAGTGCTGATACTATTCTTTGTTTTGGAGAAGAAATGAGTTTTTCTCAATCGATGAGATGACTTCTGCGTTCTGTGTTCTGAATAGACGGGATCGGAACTGTTTCAGCACTGTTGTGCAGGGTAATGCTGTCTGCCTTGTAGTCGGTGTCATGAATGGGAGAGCAGAAGCTGTGGGCACCCTGTCAGAGCACAGAGCGCAGTGGAAAATCCCTAGACCACGCTGAGATGCTTTAGAGGAGCTGAAACGTGAGAACCAGGCCAGAGCGTCAGTCCCTAGAGGCCTGGGGCGCCTGCTCGCTCTGTTTCTGTTTCTCCGCCCGCCCCTCCGCCACACCCTCAGGAGGGTGCGTGTCTGGTTCTCACATGGATTACAGCCTTCTGGCGGTTATATTAAAGCACAGCATGTTTTCTTTGTTCATTGTGGTTCTCAGTATAAAAGCAGTTCAGAATTATTTTGACTTTTGATGCTGCTTCCCCTAGCCCCTGGAAACTGAGTGCCTTCTGTATTTTCCACGTAGGAAATCCGGCGCCTTCATCAGTACGTGAAGTTTGCTGTGCAGGACGTGAATGATGTCCTCGACCTGGAGTGGGACCAGCACCTGGAACAGAAGAGGAAACAAAAGTGAGCCAGCGGTCGCTCGCGGGTGGCGGGAGGTGGCGCAGCGGCCTTTCCAACGACAGTTTAGGAGCGCTGATAAAAAACCCCAAGGTGTTCGTTCTGGTTGACCCAGGCTTTCTGCTTCTGGGTGTTTGTCCTACAGAAGTGCTAGCAGTGCTCACAACAACTTACATAAGAGAATCTATAGTATAGCACAGCTTATGGTGGCGAAAGTTGGATTGAACCCGTTGTCCCGAAGCTAGAGGACTGGCTCGGGAAGTCGGGTCACTTCTTTGTCTTAATCCTGACATAACCACGGACTAGTGTGTCCTCGAAAACAGAATCGTGTTAAACGCATTTTTCACGTTACACGGAATGTACTACAAGATGCATAACGACACCACGGTTACTGGACACCACCTGGGGGACCAGGAAGGCGTGAACACGGGCAAGCCCGGAGCGCAGGTTGAGCACAGGAAAGAGGCCGGGGGCCACCCCATCGGACACTCACAGGAACAGCCACGAGGTGGCGCGGAAAGGAGTTTTTTCTGTCTGCTTTTTCATGTATTCCAAGTTTGCTTCTTATGGAGACATTGCTGACTAGTGTGCTCACTGGAGGGACAAGAGGGATGATGTCAGAGGTATGGCAGAAGGAATCGAAGGCAGCACGTTGCGGGAGCACACAGGTGCCCCCGAGAAATGCAGAGAGTGGATCAGCCCCCACAGCACCCGGTTTCTGAAACTCCTGCACGTGGTGAACGCAGTTAGCTGTGTAAGGAAACAAGCCAGGAAGCGATCTGCTTGCTCATTTGTAAAGCTGTGGGATCGCAGAACTTTTAAGTGGGGTGACCTGAGTGTGATGTCAGGGGAGCGCCAGAGTGTGCGCACTGTTCGATGAGCAGAATGTAGCACGTCACGCTGCACCACATGGAAGAAGGCTCTGGGCCTGAGCTGAGGACTCTCAGCTTGGAACCAGGGTGGGGGTGAGGGGTGAGCACTGACCCCTCAGACACGGGTTGGGGAGGGTTCTGCCTGTGCCTGGAGGACCTGTCCCCTTGGACCCTTGGACACTTGGGCCCTATTAAAGATTTCACAGTTCTCCCACCCCCTTCTGAATTCATGTTCGGCCACGTGAGAGGTGGCTTGACCTGGCAGCATGTCCATTCTGCCCTTCTTGCCCATTAGATTTCTTTTCTAACGTAAAAGTTGGACCTTTTAAAAAATGCGTAATGAAAACACAGAACCTTGGCTTCCTTTTCCTTTGACGGTTCCATGCATTTACTATGTAATACGCTTTTTTAGTTACCTTTCTGCAGAGTTCAAATTCTTAAATCTGTACAATTTTATCGTATTTCTGTGTTTGAAGTTTTATTCTCAGTGCTATTTTGTACCCCATTGAATGAATCTTGAACTACCTGTCACCTGGAAGAAAGGGAGCAGTCCCCGTCTTGTTTTACTCCTTCCGGCGGGTCACGCCCTGCTGCCAGGTGGCATGAGGTCCCACTGTCTCTCGGCAGCGCCGTGAAGAGGGGACTGACTCCCGTCGACTTCCACTGAACCCTGGACTGCTTTTTATTGACTGTTATTTACACACAGGAAAACACACGTGTCCTAAGTATACAGCTGAGTGCGTTTGTCCTCCATCGCAGATGGGTCTCCGGCCCTTTTCCACCCCGAAGCCTCTCTGGGGTTTTACCTGATTACGCCTGCAGGCCTGGCCTTCCCTCATCACCTTTCATCCCCTTGTCATGTTCTAGTAATTTCTGGATGCTCTTTGTCCACTAGTGGTTCTGTTTCATTCTTCTCACTGCCCTCCCGCCCCTGTGGGAGGGTTCTTCACTCAGACCGCTCACGGTGAGTCTTTTCTCATTGCTGTCAGCAGGCGCCTGCTTGTGCCGGAGCGAGAGACGCTGTTTAACACCCTGGCCAACAACCGGGAAATCATCAACCAGCAGAAGAAGAGGCTGAACCACCTGGTGGACAGCCTCCAACAGCTGCGGCTGTACAACCACACTCCCCAGTGGGGCCTTCCCTCGGACGTCTCCTCCCCAAGCAGCATGCACAGGTGCGCACTCAGCAAGTGTGGCCCCGTGAGTGTGCACCTGGGAGTAAGGTGGAGTCGTCCTGAAGTGGTTCACCTGTGGGTGCGAAGGGACTCTGCTCTCTGACACCCGTGTGACCCTGGTTAGGTTCCTCACCCTCTCTGACCCTTGGTTCCTTTGCTGCCTTTTTTTTTTTTTAGATTTTAATTTTTTTTAGAAAGAGGGGAAAGGAGGAGGAGAAACATCCATCGGTTTGGGGACCTGACCGCACGGCCACAGAGTGCCCTCACCAGGGACAGGGCCCTTCGGTCTTCGTGCTGGTGCTCAGTCCAGCAAGCCACACCTGTTCCTTTGCTTAAAAAATAGGGGTAACAGCCTCAGCTGGTGTGGGTCAATGGATTGAGTGCCGGCCTGCAAACTGAAAGGTCACGGGTTCAATTCCCAGTCAGGGCTCACACCTGGATTGTGGGCCAGGTCCCCAGCTGGGGGTCTGTGAGAGACAACTGGTTGATGTCTTGCACATCGATGTTTCTCTCCCCCTTTTTCTCCCTCCATTCTCCTCTTTCTAAAAATAAGTTTAAAAAATCTTTTTAAAGAATAGGGATAACAGTGCATGCCTCATGGGTTTGTTGGAGAGTTAAGTCTAGAAAGCCCTAGTGTGTGTGACGAAACAGTTGCTCAGTAGATGACAGCAGTCACTCTCGAAATAGTATCATTTTATTGAGAATTAACTGATAGAATTAGGCTGACTTGTCTCAAAAGCTTAGATTTGTTGTTTTGCTTGAGTGTGGAGACTTTGAGAGCCTAGCCATTAAACAGCTTACCCTTGAAGTTCCCAAGGAGGTTTTGTGTTTCCGCCTGCAGCCCAGATGTGTATATTTTAATTCCCGGTTTTGCTGAAGCACTGTTGGTATGTTTGTCCTGTGGGTGGAATTAACATTGAGGTTGCCATGTCTTTGGGGCAGATTACGTCGATAGGTCGGCTTATCCGTTTCTGTAGGAGGGATGCTCTCCTCTCCTGCATTTGCATTCAGGACACGCGCCCACCAGCCCTCAGGTTTCCTGGGCGTCGTTGGTTTATAGGTGACACTAGCTGATTTCAGTTTTGACAGTGACCTGGAAAGCCTGCGCAATGCTTTATTGAAGACCACCATCGAATCCCACACCAGACCCTTGCCGAAGGTTCCAGGTGGGTGCGTTCTTCCCAGCCCTTTAACTCTCTGGTTCCTTTCGTCTGCTGACCGGACTTTAAGCATTTATGGGCTTGTGAATTTCTTGCAGCTAAACTGTCCCCTGTGAAACAGGCACAACTGAGAAACTTCCTGGCCAAGAGGAAGACCCCACCGGTGAGATCCACCGCTCCAGGTACAGGGCGCTGGTCCTGAGTGTCTCGGTGGAAACCACACAGCATGTGGCATGGGTGTGCTCCGTGTGTGCTGTCTGTCTGTGCTTTCCATCTGGTTCTTAATGGCAGAAAGCATCCCCAGAAGCTGTTGTGCCTCTGAGTACCGGAGCAGGAAGCTGCTGGCATGTCTCAGCCACGCAGCTTGTCGTTGTGCTTTCGTGGCAGGTGTTCCGTGGTCCCCAGTTGTGTGGCAGTGACTCCAGGGCTTCGGGGTTGCTGAGCTGGTACCACGGAACATGGCCGCTGCTTTGGAAGCTTTACTTTTCTGAGTCCTGTGGGGTTTGGGGTGAGATGGTATTTGAAAAAAGGTAGACGGTAGAAAAACCCACTGATTAGGAAAACAATAGCCATGTATCTAATGGAAAAAACTAGTTTTTGCAGGTAAATAAACTAGATAACTATTTCAGTTTTTTTATACTGTATGTTATATGCAACTTCCAGCACACTGTGGGTTTGCTTTAGTGCCCATATCTGCTCCTTTCTTTTTCTAACTTTGTTTTGAGTTGAAATTGGCTTTTTTTATAGCAACAACAAATTATTTTTGGTAATTAAAATAGAAAAAATTTAATTTAATCTTACTGTACCACAACTTATTTATTTTCCTGTAATCACATAAAGCTAAATTAAGTTATCTAGGTAATAGTCACAGACAAGTGAAATTTTTTAATAATTTTTTCCATTATCTAGAGAGTACCTTCTCTTGGTAGATAGTTGGAAAACACAGAAGAATTTAAAGAAGAATAAAAACTGCGCTTATCTGTCAACCCAGTTAGGCTATCAGTTATGTCATTCTGGTTACTCTTAAACTTTTTTCTTTGCATATGTAAATTTAACTTTTGAAAATGAGGTTGAGACGATTAATCTGCAACTTCATATTCTTATTTTTTTAAATCAGACTTGCAAGCTTTACTGTAGAACAGAAAAGGGCAGGTGTTGGCTAGGCTGCGGACAGGTCGGAGCCCTTGAGTGCCGACTGTGGGAGAATGAGACAGCCTGGCACTGTGGGCAGCAGCAGGGGGTGGGGGGGGCTGCCCACAAAAGCAGAGCCACCTCAGGCCGCAACACAGACTCGAGAGCAGGGGCTCAGACAGCGGCCCCGTGCATCCATGGTCACGACCGAGTCGTTCACGGCAGCCGAAGGCAAAAGCAAACCAGACTCCCACCACCCGGTAAACAGAGGCAGAGTGGGGTGTGCGCGTGTCTCCACCAGGAGGAGATTCTGTCACACCACACCATGGGTGAGACAGGGTCCAGTGCTGAGGAGATAAGCCAGTTGCAGAGAGACAGCTACCATGCGACACTGTCTGTGGGAGGGACCTAGAGTAACCAAATTCATAGGCGCAGCAAGTAGAATGGTGGCGGCCAGGGGCCAAGGAAGAGCGGACTGGAGGGTCATGGGGCAGAGTTTGCGGTGGACAAGATGGAAAGGGTTCAGCAAATAAGATTGCTCAGTTTGTTCCAAACTGGTAAATAAGAGAAAGACAGCCTCTGGCCACATGGAAGTTTTTATCAAGGGGGGAATACCGACGTTAAGGAGACAACTCAACGTGAGGACAGTGTAAAGAGTAACTGTAAGCAATCCTGACCTGTCAGAACTGGGAGCTGTGACACAGCGCACAAAAGACAGAGTCCGTCCGTGTGGCCCCTCCTGATTAAGGGGCAGAACTTTGTCATTGCCGACTCCCTGTGCCCCTCTTGTGCTCCCCCATCTCCCTGCTCCCTGAAGGAGCTGCTGTGTGACAGATGACAGTATGCCTTTGCTTCTGTTTATTTCTTCTGACATCTAGAATTTGTCTTACTTCGAACATCTTTAAACTCCCAGCCACTAGCATAGTGCGGCGAGTGCTCTTCCACCAGCACCCACATTTCCCATTCCATTCGCCACAGTCGCTTCCGTCCTTCCCCCCCCCCCCCCATCCCGCACGCTCACTGCTGTTCGCCTGCTGCGCTGTTGGAAGCAGGCTGCAGCCAGCCGCGACAACAGAGCGTTCTGGCACTCGCCCTCTCTGAGCTGTCACCATAACAACAGGCAGATTAGGGGGCCGACCCCAGGAGGGCACTGCTCTCTGGTGTGCAGTCCTCCCTCGGTGTGCCCGCCCTCCCTGTCACGCCCTGCAGAGCCGCTCTTTCATGGAATCTGACCCAGGCCAGGATTGGCCCTTGGCTGTGTCTCTACCAACAGTGAAGAGCGCTTTGGGGCTGCCTCATTACTGACTGGGGCTTCATTTTGGGCTCCGTAGCCAGCCTGTCTCGGTCAGCCTTCCTGTCTCAGAGGTACTACGAGGACCTGGATGAAGCCAGCTCAACGTCGTCCGTCTCCCAGTCCCTGGAGAGCGAAGACGCACGGAATCCCTGTAAAGACGAGGCCGTGGCGGCCCAGGTCCCGAGGCACGCCCCCGTGGTTCGCACTCCCTCCGTCCAGCCCGGCCTCTTGGCCCAGGCCGCAGCTCCTTTCACCAAAGCCCACCTGAGTCATGGTTCGCCTGGTGTGATGGGGACTTCAGGTAAGGAAACATGAGACGGGAAACCCCGTTTTCCCTATTAGGTTGAACTTAGGAAGGAACTATAACTGGGTTTCATGCTGTCACACCACCACGTTGTTGGTTCCAGCCCACTTGTGCTGATAATCCAGAAGTTTGAGGACTGGTTCCAAAGAGGGGCGCTCCCCTGGGAAGCGGTCAGTAGGACGTCGTGAAGGAGCCTGAAGGCATGCACTGTCACAGCTTTACGCTGAGCCCAGCTCGCGTGTTTTAGACAGACCTCAGGAGTCAGGAGGAGTGTCTGCCTCAGTGTGAAGCAGTGCCCGCTCTCACGCCCGGCACGTCTGAGCCCATTCCAGCCCGCCCAGCGTCCTCTGGCACATGCCCGTAGTTGGCGCTGGCTCGCCGAAGCGACGTGCCCTGCATTGTACCGGCACCCCGGGAGTTCGGGGTGCCAGGGCTCTGCAGTGAGGCAGGTTCCGGCAGGGAACAGATGATGAGTGGGCGACCATGGGACGGAGGGATTCCATGGGAGGGGGCAGGGAATCGACCGAGCTTGCCTGTGTTGGCGTCAAGGTTGTGTCTTGGTCAGTGTCGGTGGGCATGATCGTGTAAAGCAGTGGTTTCAACCAGTGTGCCGCAGGAATTTCTAAGGAGTACAGTGCCTGACTGTTCGGTCAGGGGCACAGACCTCTTTTCCTGTAGATCGTCAAATAAAACTGACAACAGTCAGCACAACAATAGCGATCCATGTGAATGAATCAAAGTTATACCTGTTTTGTTGGCCAGAAAACACATTTTTTGCTGTGTGGCGGAGTTTCAGTAATTAGTTCAGTGTGCAGGAGGTGGTGAAGGCGGGAAATTGCTGATGTCGAGTACTCTGATTACCCTGCTAAAGCAGGCGGGCAGGCGGATGGCACGTGGTGTCTTTGAAAGACATGGGTGCCGGCCTGTCTGTTACTGGTACTTTTTCTTTTTTTTTTTAAGAGGGAGAGAAACATCAATTGGTTGATTGTGAGAGATACATCAATTGGTTGTCTCTTGTAAGCCCCCAACTGGGAGGGAATTGAACTCCCAGCGACCTTTTGACTCGCAGGCTGGCACTCAGTCCACTGAGCCATACCAACCAGGACTGTTACTGGTTGGTACTTTTCTGTGTTCATGCTTAAGGATAATTTCCCTGAAACCTAGCACAGAGAATTGACCATTTTAACGTGTGTTTTCCTCTTCTCTGACCCGCTCTCTCATCTAATCTTTCTGTTTCCTTAAGCGTCTACGTCTGCTAGCAAAATTCTCCCTCAAGGAGCTGATAGCACAATGCTCGCAACCAAAACTGTGAAGCACGGTGCACCGGGTCCCTCCCACACCATCCCAGCCCCCCAGGCGGCCGCCGCAGCCGCACTGAGACGGCAGATGGCCAGTCAGGCGCCAGGTGAGAGCTGGAGTCCTCCTCCCCCCATGCAGAGGCCGGCTGCAAGCTGCGTATGTCACAGGCCAGGGCAGCAGGTGCCCACAAGCACCTGGCTCTCTGCTGCCGTTCAGAAGAGAAGACTGCTGTGACAGCCCTCTGTCCTTTCTGGGTAAAGAGTTTCAAGAAAGCAGAAAGTAGACCTGAAACTGTTTCCTATTAAGGGGAGGTGTCAGGTCTGCCACATTCAGATAAGGAGGAAATCTGGTGTTTTGATGACCTTGTTAATCCCTGCATTTGAATAATGTCTGATTTATACCCAAAATTAATCTTTGCAGTTTGGTCAGCTAGTAGCATTCAAATAGTTCCATGGTGTCGTGAGGCGCCCCACCGCCCTGGGAGGTGGGGATCAGAGGGCCCCGTTTGCTTTAGAGTGAGGTGTGATTTGGAGACATGAAGGTCACCGGGCCGATAAGAGCAGAACCCAGACTCCGACCCTGGGTCTTTCCGCTGCAACACAGCTGCCTTGTAGGGTGGCAGATGCGGCCTTTACAGATGGGAGATCTGATTTCCAGATGGGAGCACCTGCGTTTTGTCACTGGTTTGTGGCCCTCAAGGTTGTCTCATCTGTAGCAGGGCCTCCAGGCAGTCGGCCTCCAGAGCCTCAGTCACCACCGCTGCACCGTGTGTGCAGGCCAGCGGTTTCACCCGCCCCGCCCCCAGCAGTTGGTGGTGTTGGTGGAAGAAGTCAGGAGTGCTGCAAAAAAAATTTTTTTAATTTATTTTTATAACTATTTTTTGCATATGATGGTCACTTATTAAAGCATCATTAAAAAAGCATTATTACTACTACAGTTGGCAGCAATTTACATTTTATCTCATTTTAGCAGTTTTCAAAGAAAAAGTAAAAGGACATCACAACAAAGAAAAAGACTCCACTTACAAAGTCATGTAAACTTCAAGGCTAGTTTAGAGCTGACATAATGCTACTTTAGTTTTGTGACTTTAACAAAGTCTTTTAATGATTTTAAAGGTTTTTATTTTATTTATTTTTAGGGGGGGGAGGAAGAAGAAAGAGAGGGACAGGAACATCAGTCTGTGGTTGCCTTTTGCGCTCCCCCTACTGGGGACCTGGCCTGTAACCCAGGCATGTGCCCTGACCGGGAATCAAACCAGCAACCCTCTGGTTCACAGGCCAGCACTGAATCCACTGAGCCACACTCGCCAGGGTCTTTAATTTAAAAAAAGGTACCCAGTGCCCTATTCTCTCTCTCTTAATTTGTTCACTACTTACTTAGTTTGATGGAACTGTAGTTCTGTCGGCCCAGAACCCTCCCAGCAGGTTAATTTCCAAAGGGACCCTCTGCATCCCGTTGCTGTGCCCCAGGGCAGAGAGGGTCATCCTCAGAGCCCGTGGATCAGTGTGTGTGCACGCAGGTGTGGGGACCCCCTGAGTCAGATGGGGAGACAAGTAAGCAAGTGTGATGCATGTGGCACCTTTCCTCTTGCCCCTCACAGCAAAGAAATTAAATAGATAATGTCAAGTTTCCATTGAGCAGCACTTCCTTCCATTAGAACCACTCAGTTACAAATCGCTCTTTTTGGAACACCGGTGGTAGCAGAAGAAAAGGGGGGGCATTATGTAAATTTCCTTTAAAAGAGTTGATCACCCTGCACATTTCATCTGTCCTAGGGATCAGGAACAACACACTGCGCAATACCTTGTGACACACGTGTGTCAGGTAACTCAGACTCTCTTATCTTTGCTACCAAAAAAAATCTTAAAATGCATAAGGCCCCTACAACAAAGGATTATCCAGCCCCAAAATGTCAGTAGTGCCAAGATTGAGAAACTGCTATAAGTCAGATATTTTTGTTGTAGCTGAATAAAATTATTTTTCAGTTTTATCACTGCTTAGAATACATGTCAATGTAGACAGGTTTTTTTCTTTTTAAGACTAAAAAGACGTGGCTTGATTTAGACAAAATAAGAATTACTATTATATAGTGATAAAAGATTTCTAAGAAAACTTCAAATATTAAAACCTTTATCAAGGCATCTAAAACAGGTGTGAGCCCTGGCTGGTGTGGCTCAGTGGATTGAGCACTGTCCTGGGAACCGAGAGGTCACTGGTTCAATTCCCGGTCAGGGTACATGCCTGGGTTGTAGGCCAGGTCCCCAGTTGAGGACGTGCAAGAGGCAGCGTATCTCTTATACATGGTGTTTCTCCCCCTCTGTTTCTCCCTCCCTTCCCTCTTTCTAAAAATAAATAAGTAAAATCTCTTAAATAAATAAAGTCTTCTAAAAAATTAAAATAGATAGGAAGGAGCACAAACAAGGTAACTGCAAGGTACCTTTGAGCCTTCTGGAAGAATAGAACGCTTTGATGCTCCCTTTGAATATTACTTGGACCAAGCAGAATCAGGCATTGTGCTGAGCAAGCTCAAAGTCATAGTGATAGAGTTGATTATTTATAAACTGAAAACCTGCCAGGATTTATGGTCATTCCCCTCTCAGCAGGAGGTGGTGTGATCTCTTTTATCATTTTGGAAACAAAAATTTCTAAGGTGTAGGCACCTTTGAATGAGAAAGACAAAGAATGTTCAGTCGTAGGCAAGAAGTCTCGGCTGCCTCTCTGAAGGAGGGAAGGAGAGAGAGCTGCCACCCATCTACCTTCTCCCCAGGCTGCAGCTTTCAGTTCTGTCACATATGTAGTCAGAAGAGATCCAGGGCTTTGCTCAGCCTTCTTAGTACTTAATTGCAAAATATCAAGTGTTGGATACAGTGTTAGATTGTAAAACACACAAAAACAGATGTGGAGGCTGACCAGCCTGAGACGGTGAGCACGTGTCAGAAGAATCCCAGCCACCCTGCCTCAGTGCAGCCTCTCGGCCTCCCTCCCATTCTTGTCCAGGCCCCGCTCGCCACGTTTTGTGCATCGTGCTGGTCTGGGCCGTGAGCTCCTATGGAGAAGACGCTGTATGTTAGACAGTTTTTGTATTCCCAGCACCCAACAGTCTGGCGGTGCAAAGCCCATGCGAAAGGACGGTTGAAGAATGAGTGGGTGGGTGGAGAAATCCTTAGTCGGAATGCTGCTCGTTCTCTAGCTCTTTCTGCCCTTTTCCAAGATTAGCCCGCAGCGTGGCTAGTGATCTCGGCTCTGCTCTGTGGAACCTGGCCAGAGAATTCCTTTTCCCTAAACTAGGACGTGTGACCAAGTTGGGGGAAGCCTTGTGTCATAAGCTCCGTGAATGGAGGCGGCCAGGTGTTAACTGACCACAGTGCCTTGGGACTGCCTAGAGGGGGTTTCCCTTCTCCAGTGAGACTGCATCCTGCCTGGGTTTGTGTTCCGGCTGCCACATGTGGCTAGACTTTCTGGTTCCTTGCTGCAATGAACATGCCTGTCCTCTCTTTTAATAGCTGTGAGTACGTTGACTGAATCGACTTTGAAGACTGTCCCTCAAGTGGTAAATGTGCAGGAACTGAAGAATAATCCTTCACCCGCCTCTGCAGCGATGGGGTATGTTCCGCCTTTGCCGTGTGTATCTGCCAGTGAATTATTCTGTAACAGTGAGGGGCTGCCTGCAGGGGGCAGCACTGCCACTGGCACAGGGTGGCTGTTCTCCCTGCCGAGCCTTAGGTCACAAGACGGGTGGGCGGCTCATCTCAGGGACACTGTTGGGCTTTCAGGAGGCTGACCTCTTCACCTCACCCCTGACAGTCCCTCGTAAACCTTCAGAGTCTGTGCGGCCCAGTGTGCTGTTCGCCGCGTACAAGTCTACGTGGGGCACACAGTAGGGTCGTGAAGTCAGGCGCAGGGCTTGATTTTTTTTAATGCTTTTGAGGTTCCAGAGTTGATGCCGCAGTTCTAACGCACACTGTTGATTCTGAAAACTCGGTAGAGATCTTGAGATTGACAGTCTGCGCCTCATTTCCTCTCTCCAGATAGCGCTGTTCTTTCGAGTTTCTCTTGCCTTTTGTATGAGAAACAAAACAAAACAAACACAGTCTTTTAGAAGGCAGAAGCTCTGTTCGGAGACTTCCAGCCTGTCCCCTGTACAAGTTTGAGGGCTGGGCTGTTGCTGCCAGAGCCGCTTCTCTGAGGAACTCGAGCCCCTGCCCCCCGCCGGCCCGCCCAGTTCGGGCAGCGCAGTGCGCGGACGACGCCTGCCTGTGGCTCTGCGTGCTGTAGCTGTGCCCTCTTGCGTCCAGCCCTACCTGGCGTGTGACACAGGGAAGAAACATTTCCATAGGTGGGGTATGGGAGTGTGGTGACCAGTGCCCTCCAGACAGTAGTGTCCGGTGCCCGTGGTTAGTGCAGCGGCAGCAAGAGCACCCAGACCCGTACTTTTCCCACATCCGTGCCCGTGCTCACCCTCCGCCCGGGTCTGCCCCTCATCTGGCTCGGCTCTGCTGTGCGGCCCTGCCTCCCCGGTCCACTGGCCTTCTCTTTTTCCCACATTGGTCCCTTTATCAGTGCTGTGTGTTCCAGGAAACTCGTAGCTATCTCAGGGCTGCACTAACAGACAGCAACAAGCCTACCCGCGTCCATAGCTTATGGTGACCTTGATGCTCTGCTCTGCTGTTGTGGCCAAGGTGGCGTTTGTGGCGGTTGTGAACTTCTAAGGGAAAGATCCAGGCAGTAGAGCTTGGGAATTGTAGCCAGACTCCCAGTGCAGGGCAGGCACAGACGAGCCACAGAAGGGCAGAGTGTTAATTACCTGTGAGGAAGATCAGCCCAACGGTGCAGGAAGTGTGGTCCGGTGTCTCTGAGACGCTGTAGCCACTCACTGTAGATGGGTGGTGTCTCTCGGCGACTCCACCGAGCCTTTTCTCGGGACTCGTGTCCCTGAGTGGCTTGTCTCAGCTGGTCTGCAATGCGGGCTGTGTTAGAGCAGCCGCTCTGCGTTTCCCCTTCTTTCTCACCGCAGGAAAGCAGACACAGAAGTTGAAAAGGAACCTGGGAGAAACTTGCCCTTCCTTTCCCTCCGGGATCGGGCTCTGGTCCAGTGGTTTAGCTTGGTGCCCAGCGTGGTGCATGGAGGTGGTTCCTTTTTAATGACCACTGACCAGCGAACAAGAAAGGGGAGTCCACAGGATGACGGGTCGGCAGGCATTGGTATGTGCCACCTCCCCCAAAGGACAGCTTCAGAGGGAAATATGTTCAGTACAAAATCACTCAGTCTCAGATTCTGTTAAACAGTAGTTTTCTAACTGTCCTTGAAGTATTTTATTTTGCATTTCACTTTTTCTGAGTAGTATCTTACAGAAGACCTGCTGTAAGACGAGCTTACATGTTTCTGCCGTCGGTCTTTCTCGCATTCTTTGGCTTCGCCCATGCTGTCACCCATGCTGACAGTCGGTCAGCGTGACCCTCGCTGACCGGCCGTCCTGTGCGGGAGAGGGTGTGCTGCAGCAAACCTCAGGCACTTGGTTCGGCTGAGTCTTCTGGGGCCTCTGCTGTGAGCTCGACGCTGCCCCACGGTCAAGGACACAGCAGTGAGTCAGTCGTACCAGTCCCTGCCTTCCCGACATGTATGTTTTAGCAAGGAGACAGACCCCGAACTACCAGCCACACAGGTCACTTGACCGCAGTGTGGTGAGCTCAGGGGGCAGTCGGGGGGAGCACCAGAGGCTAAGACAGGGCGTGTTGCACTGGGGCCTGGGGCTGACGAGGCAGCTGGTGAGGAAGTGACGTTTTAGCTGGAAGTGAAACAGCCGCCTCAAGATGCCAGGCCAGGAGTGCAGAGAAGAGGGTTCTGCCCGAGGGCGTGGGGGGCTCGGAGCTGGGGTGGCCCAGGCTAGGCAACGGCGGGGTGTGTGGGGTGAAGTGGAAAGGCCGTGGTGGAGCCGATGATGGGCGGTTTTAGTTTGATTCTTCATTTTTACTAAAACACACCAGACCCATCATTCCTTCCGGGAATTTTGTTGGGCATTCACTCTTGGTTTTACAAAGACTTAATGAACCTCCCCTGTGTGCCGCACACTGTCTGGTGCCGAGGGCAAGGCCGTTAACAAAACCCCACAACCAGCTCTGCCCTCGTCCAGAGAGACAAGTGACGAGTGAGAGGAGTCAGTAAAATGCACAGTGTGCACCTGTATCTTAGGGGGTGATGGGTGCAGCAGAGAAAATGGAAGTAGGAAAGGGGTCCAGGGGCCGAGGAGGAGCGCAGGCTGCAGATTGAACAGGGCGGTCGAGTGAAGAAGGTGCCTCTTGTGTGGTTAAGCAGCGCGGGTGTCTCCGCAGTGCCAGGCCAGCCTTCTTCCAGCCTTCAGCTGGGCTTCTCTGTCTCTGTGATATTCCGCCTCTCAGTGGCCTCAGGCCCTCAACATGTATTGGACAAAGACCAAACCAAAGACCGAAGGCCGGAGAGCAAGCCTCACAGATATCCAATGGGAAAAAGCTCCACGCACAGGGGCCTGTGGTGGGCACATGTCGGGCAGGTTCAGGAAAGAGCCAGGTGGCCCCTGGTGGCTGGACAGAGAAGAGAGCCCTGGACATGAGGCCAGGGTGGGGTGGGGGCCACATCCCATCAACGTCTAGCAAGCCCGGCTCAGGGCCTGGCTGACCATTGGATGTGTTTGAGCAGTTGAGAGATCAGATCTGGGTTTTTGTTCACTTTGTTTTTTAATGGTAGCCGTGTTTTAAAATGGAGGTATAATTTACAAACAGTAAAATTCATCTTTTTTAGCGTAAAATTCTTAAGCGCTTTGATAAGTGCCGATAGTTGTGCACCATCCGTGGGTTCGGCAGGAAGCCGCTGGTCATTGGGGTGAGAACAGATCAGAGGGGCTGGTGTGGGGAGTGCGGACACGGAGAGCAGTTGGCAGCTTCTCCTTTTGTACCATGGTGAAACAGGCACAGCAGGGCTTACGTTGTAAGTGTGCAGTTCAGTGACATGAAGTCCGTGTACAGTGCTGTGTGACCCTCACCACTGTTTGTTTCCAGAACTTCGTCGTTACCTCGACCAGAAGCTGGGTACCCTTCAATAAGGACTGCTCGCTCCCCCTTCCCTCCACCCCTGGTAACCTCCGCTCTCCTTTCTGTCTGATAGTTTGCCTGTTGGAAGTGCCTCGTATAAGTGAAACCACAGAGCATTTGTCCTTTGGTGTCTGGCTTATTTCACTTTTGTTTTCAAGACTCGTGTTCTGGCATCAAGGGTCAGACTTCCGTTCCTTTTGTGACCAAACGGTACTCCGTTGTACATGTGTCCCCTGTTCACCTTTCGATGGACACGTGGGTGTTTCTCCTCTCGGCTGCTGGGAGTGACAGATGCCGCAGTGGACACTGGTGCACGAGTGCCCGTTCGAGTCCCTGCTTTTGATTCCTTTGCACAGTGTTTTAGGAGTGGGACTGCTGGACTGCGTGGCACTCCCGTGTAGCTTTCTGAGCTAAACGTAGTAGACCATGTTTTACAACGTGGTCAGAGGAGCAGGGAGGGGCTGCTCCTTCCTACACGCCCATTCCCAGCAGCAGGGGGCCGGGGGCTCCGGTTTCTCTGCGTCCTCATCAGCACGTGTTGCTGTCCGTTGTTTCAACTAGAGACATCCTAGTTCATGTTCAGTGCCCTCATTGTGGCTTTGATATGCATTCCCTGATGACTAATGACTTTGGGCGTCTCTTTGTGTGCTGGTCGGTCATCCGTGTTGGTTTTGGAGAAATGTCCATGTAGATCCTTCACCCGTTTTCTGATCGGGTTGTTTGTGTCAGGTGTTGAGTGTAGGTGGATTGTGCAGTCTGGATTCAGCCCCTCATCCGATGACCGTTTGCACGTGTGTTCTCACATTCTTGGGTGGTTTTTTTACTTTCTTGATAGTGTCGTTTGAAGCAAAAAGGGTTTCCATTTTGATGAAATTCAGTTTATGTTTTTCTTTTGTTGCTTGTGGTCTAGGTATAGTATTTAAGAATCCGTTGTCTAAACCAAGGTCATAAAGATTCACACTTACGTCTTCTTCTAAACATTACACTGCTAGGTCTTACGTTTGGGTCTTCGGTCCACTTTGAGTCAGTCTTTGTGGGTGTGCGATGCTGTGGTTAACTTCCCTCTTCTGCGTGTGGACGTCCAGCTGTCTCAGCACTGTCTGCTGAAGAGACTTTTTTTACCCCATTGAATTGTCTTGGTACACAGATTGGTTCTTGAATATCAAAGCAGTCTCTGGTGCTGATGCATTGCCCTATTATATATGGTTGGATTCAGTTTACTAAAATTTTGTTAAGAATTTCTCTGTCTGTTTTAGTAAAGGATGTTGGCCCGGAGATTGTCTCGTGGTGTCCTTGTTTGGGTTTGGAATCAGAGTCGCGCTGGCCTGACAGTGACCTGGGCAGTGCCCCCTCTTCAGTTCCCCGGCAGAGCTCACTGGATTTGTTGTTGTTCCACCCACGAGTATTTGGGGACTCACCAGTGAAGCCATGTTGGCTCGGACGGCAGCTTCTTAAGTGGATACAGGGCTAGTCAGCTCACACACTTCTCGAGGGACCCTTGTCATTTTTGGGTTTCAAGAAATTTGTTCATTTCATTTGAGTTGCCGAACATACTGGCATGAAGTTTTTCATAGTAGTCACTGATTGTTATCCTTTTTTATAAGAAGATTTATTTTTAGAGAGAGGATGGGAGGGGGATAGACGGGGAGAGAATACTGATGCTCGAGAGATACATCGATCAGTTAGTTGCCTCTCGCATGCCCCCAGATGGGGACCTGGCCTGCAGCCCAGGTGTGTGCCCCGACCTGGAATCAACCAGCAACCTTTTGGTTCACAGGCCGACGCTCAGTCAACTGAGCCACACCAGCCAGGGCTTATTATCCTCTTAGTGTGTATAAAATTCATAATAATTTCAATTCCCTCTTTCCTGTTAGTGGTAATTTATGGGGCGGGAAGGTTCTGATCATTCCAGCTGGATGTTTATCAAATTTATTGATCTTAAGCAACCAGCTTCTCATTTCATTGATTTTTTTTCCCGATTATTTTCTACTTGATCTTTATTATTTCATTTTCCTATTTGCTTTGGATTTATTTACTCTCTATTTCTAGTTTCTTAAGGTGGAAGCTAAGGTCATTGATTTGAGATCAGCCTTTTCTAACGGTGACATTTGGCACTGTAAATTCCCCTCTAAGAACTACTGTGGCTGCATGCCGCAGATTTTGAATATGTTACGTGTTCATTTTCATTCCGAATACTTTTGACTTTATTCTTTTTTTTATATGTACACACACACACACACACACGCATGCACCTATGAGTTAAGAATGTGTTTAGTTTCTAAATAATTGGACATTTTCTAGTTAGTCTTTTTGGTGTTGATTTTTAATCAAATTCCATTGTGGTCAGAGAACATCCTTTGTGTGACTTGAATTCTTTAGATTTATTGAGACTTTTTTGTGGCCAAGAACTGGGATCAGCAAGGTTTTTGTCCAAGGGCCATATAGTAACTATTTCAGGCTTGCAGGACTATGTCTCAGACCCAGCTCTGCCTCTGCGGTCTGAGCGCTCCCACGGACAGCGTGTGAGTGAACGGGCGGCTGCGTTGCAGTAAAACTGTATTTATAGGAACCAGGCAACGGGCCCTTGGTCTGGGGCTGGCCGGCCCCGACCTGGCCTAGGCACCTCAGTAAACGTGCTTTGTGCACCTCAGAGGGCCGTGCGTCCTGTCTCACTGGTGGGAGTGGCTGTAAGTGTCGGTTAAGTTAGGGCAGTTGACAGAGTTGTTCAGGTCTTCCGTATTACCCCTTCCATCAGTCACTGGAGAGCGGGGCTGACAGTGTGACCCTCCTTGTCCCTGTGAGATGATCCACTCTGAAGTCTCCTGTCTCCCGTACAGGGTAGGGGGCGGAGGTAGGGCTAGGCGTTCTTTCATGTCCGTCGTATTGGATGTTTTCACCCGTAATGGCTTATTGGTTTCTACCAAAGGTCTGGGCACCAGGCAGTCCGGAGGACTCAGAATCTGTTGGAACTGTTCTCTAAGAGCTGGACTTCACTGCTCCAGTCTCCGGTGCCTCCATCACTGTCCCCGGCGTTGCTCTGGCTTCGCCGTGTGTCATTTGTCGAGTCCTGCAGTGCGTGCATGTCGACAGGAAGCTCTGTTACGGAGCGGCCTTCCCGGTGGTGCTTCGTTTTCAGTGGTAGATCAGAGCACGTCTGCCAGTGAGTTCCTGCTCACTCTCAGATCTGCATTGCTGGAAACGTAGAATGCAGTCATCCCAAGACGTGGTAGTTCCGAAGTTGGCCTTGCCACCTCTCTTGAACGTCTCTAGCTGTTGATTGCCTTCGAGTTGGTTCGTGAACGTGCAGTCTCTGAATGTGTTGTTCGGGGAGAGGACCGTCCTTCTCACTGTGCTCGCGGCTGCAGCGTGGCCCAGTGTGTAGGTCCTGGGGAGCCTAGCTCTGTGTGTTTGGGGGCTTAGGATACCCAAGGTTTATAGCACTGTCACAGGTAAATGAACAGTGATTATGCTCACCCTTGTTTCGTGAGTGATTTAATATACCATCCTGTCGTAGCTAAATTTCAGGTGCAAAACATGTTCCAAGTTGTATAGCTTGCTGCTTTTGTTTTTACTTCTAGTTTCCTTTTTGCTTTCCTTTGAATTCATATGGAAGATTTTCATTTCCTTGTGGTTCTCGTGAGCTCAGGCTGTTTCTCTGCCCAGGTCTGCTGTGTCCGCGCAGGGACTTCCCAGTCCCGACAGCCTCACTCACACGGTTTTCCTCTCTGCTGAAGACACTGCGCAGGCGAGGGCAGGCGCCACGCCTGCGTGCCCGCTGGGTGGCGAAGGAGGGAAGTGTTTCCCCAGAGAGACATGCGTTTACAGCTTCTTCAGTCTTCAGTAGAAAAATTACAGGGGTTTTGTTTCATTGAAATTAACTCCGTTTTTCTTCTCTCAGTCTGGTAACATTGGTCTGGGGAGGTTCTGTGTGTTCCAGCAGAGTCTGGAGGTGCTTGTAAGGTTATCGTTCATTTCTTTCTATGCTGCTCCAGCTTGTTTGTGTCTTTCCTCTCCCGTGCTGATTTTTCATGATGAGATATGAACCCTCCTGACTGCAGAAAGGGTTCTGCAAAGTCAGACAAGACCCGATAGCTACTATTGCCGCACGAGGCAGAGCAGCTCGGGGTCGGGGACAGTCAGCCGATCGAAGGAGTTGCTCTCAGGAGCCACAGTGGAGCTTTCACCAGGGGTCGCGTTGATCTGGTGGTCTTTCCCTCATGTTAGCACTTGAATACTTACTGAGATGATAACTCTCTGCATGTCGTATTCAAGGCTGACGAAAGACGGTGAAAGCTCTTTCTGCAGCCAGTGGCTGCACTTCCTACTTTATAGCAGAGGTGCGGGTGGGACATGGGGCTGGCGGTACATTCGAACCTCTCGTGTGTGCCCCGGTGCAAACCAGGCTCTTGGGGACTGTTCTGTGAGAAGCTGAGCACTCTGAGTGACTCCTTAGAACCACGTGCAGCGGCAGATCCTGTGTGTCCTGTAGATCTTGTGAATGTGTTCTCAGGCCTGGAAACAGAATCAGAATCTCCCCACGTGGTCCGGAACTGGGGGTAGGGTGTGTGGCTGGGTAGAGAGGGCTCACTCTCTGCGTAAGAAAAAGACCTTCAGACTACTTAGTACTTTCCTGTAGGGTTGCAGGAAGGAAATAAGGGTTAAGGCTACTGCTTTGACTTCTATGTTAAAGACCCAAATTTCATTTAAAGAATGTATTTTTTAAAAGATTTTATTTACTTATTTTTTGAGAGAGGGGAAGGGAGGGAGAGAAACATCAGTGTGTGGTTGACTCTCACACCCCCTCCACTGGGGACCCAGCCCCCACAACCCAGGTATATGCCCTGACTGGGAATTGAACCGGCAACCCTTTGGTTCTCGGGCCAGCACTCAGTCCACTGAGCCACACCAGCCAGGGCTAAAGAATGTATTCTTCAATCTGAAAACTGTCAAATGATTCTGGTTATGGTCCAGACATCTATATTCCGCCCCCTATTGATATTTATTGGACTAAAGGTTGGCTCCAGGATTGACTGTGATTTTCTCTTGAGTGTGTGTTTTATGCTTTTCAGATCTTCGGGGTCCTACTCTGCAGCCAAAACCCCTCACCCCGTGCTGACCCCGCTGGCCACTAATAACCAAGCTAAGCAGGTAAGTCCTGGCTTTTTGCTCTGTTAACATTCATGCAGTATAACTTAATCCTGTTTCGGTCCTCACTTTGTTTTAAATGAGCTGTAAGTGTGACAGAGACCTGCGATCCCTTCCCCATGGTTCATGCCGGTCCTGACGCCCAGCAGGCTGGTCAGGGCCTCCCACCGTCTTTACAGCTGCGTGATGTCCTGCCCGTGTAGTCATCCTGGGTCCCCGTTCTAACACCTGATCTTCACACGGGGTGTTCGGAACTGCAGCCCCTTCCTTCCTAACCCCCGCAACAGCCACGTGCGGTGGGCCAACAGGTGCTGAGTGCGTCTTACTCAGGGAGAGGCCGAGGCTCGGCAACGAGTGCGGGCGCCCCTGGTCAGCGGGCGGGGAACAGGATGGGACCCCAGAGTCCGGGGCCTCCCACCCATGCCTGTTCCCTCACCCGTCCAGTGTCTGCGTCTGTGGGGCACTGCTCCTGCTGCTTCTGCAGCCCCATGGAGTTCGCACGTCCTGCAACGCACATTGTGTCCACTTCCAGGCCCCTGAGTCACAGACACGGTCTCTCACGAAAACCGGATGCGTGGTCAGCAGGCGCGGGGCCGGCCGGGGAGACCGAGCCGCCCCAGGAGCCCCGCCGCCCGCATAGCGCTCTGGGAAGCACAGTCTCAGGTTGGGGTGGGCTGAGCGTCAGGGCTGCCTGGGTCAGCCCTCTGTCACGGCTCCGTGTTCCCTACTTTGCTATGATTTAAAATGGCATTTAAGCATTCAGCATTTGGTCGTTCTTCTGGAAGTTTCCATATTCACTTTGGTGGACACAGGATAAGAGATCAGTTGCAACAAACAAAAGTAAAGAAGCATTGACTGAAGGTGGAGAAGTCGAAGAGTTTTGCTTTGTTAGCTTGTTACAAATTTATTGAGGGCCAAAACTTATTTCCTTCATTCACTGCTTTGTGTATTTGTCTGCCCGATAAACATTCCAGTGCCTTCGGTGTGTGGAGCAGGATGGGCCTGGCCCTGCTTCGTCGGCACTTGCAGAACGAGTGTCCCCTTCAGTGATGCAGTCGTAGGCGTGTTATAAACTACACTGTCATTTTACATGTCTGATGTCCTGAGGATGTTCGTGGTCTCCCACACACACTTCGCTTGTGCTCTCTTGTAGGGGCCGCTGGTGAACCCCCTCAAGCTGTCTGGGCCCACGCCTGCCTCTGGTCAGCTGTCGTCCAGCGACAAAGCTTCAGGTCAGTGTGCCTTTCTGTTGGAGAGAGAGCAAAGGTGAGAGACGCCTGCCGTAGGCTGTAGAGCTCAGTCACAAAGACGGTCGGCCCAGGAAACCGGGTGAAGGACATCACAGGCCTTGGTGGTAGAAGAATCTCCATGAAATCCGTGACCCCTTCAGCGACTCTGCAGACCTCTGGAATTTGAGAGCAGTGGGCTAAACCCTTTAGATGCTTCTCCTGAGCAGGCGCCGTAGGGCGGCCTCCCCTGCCCTGCCGGCCGGTCGGGTAGAAGGGAGCAGGTTGGAACATTGGACGCTGTTCCTCCTACTGGAAAGAGTGCAAACTTCTCTCGGTTCACAGCAACCATTCGAAAGCCAGTGAAATACAAACAGTAAAATGACGCCGTGCAGTGCAAGGTTTCAGAGTAGGTGTGATGTCAGTATCAAGAGTCCGCGACTTCACGTACTTCTGATACTCACTCAAGCACAGTTAACGTACTAAAGTTCGTTTTACCGTAGGCACTTCCAGCAGGCATCCACACTGCCCGTGGGCACTGGAAGCAGGAGCGTGCTTTCATGTAGAACCGAATTTCCACGGGGGCCCTTCCGCAGCAGCTCCTGCCAGTGCCGCCTTTTCTGCCGCCTGCGTTCTGGGGCAGGTGCTACTCTGCACCAGCGGTTGTGTGCTGTCTGCGGTCTTTCGTTTTCAGCACACTCTTGGCTCTGGTTTTCATTTTTATTTTATTTACATATTTTATTTATTTACTTATTTATTTATTTATTTATTGTTAGAGGGGAAAGGACAGAGAAAGAGAGGGTAACATCACATGTGGTCACCTCTCAGGCACCTCCCCCTGGGGACCCGGCCCTCAACCCAGACATGTGCCCTGACCGGGAATCAAACGGGCAACCTTTTGTTTCGCAGGCCATTGCTCAGCCCACTGAGCCACAGCAGCCAGGGCCAGGTTATATTTTGATTCGTGTTTTCAAGGCGGTCTTCAAGCTGATTCGGTGGCACTCGCTGAACCTCACATGTTAGCAGTCTGCTTTCCCTAATCTCCCCTCAGTCGTGCACTCGTCTGACTTCTCTGCTGTCAGAAGCTTCCTCTTAGACGTTGGGAGTGTCTTCACTAAACACTCTCCTGAGCCCCTGCCCTCAGAGGAAGCCCACACTGACTCCAGAGTCTGGGTCGTGCAGAAGCACAGCTGTCGTCTGTGCCTCGCACGAGAGAACGGTGCACGTGCTTCTTGTCGAGGCCCTGAAGCCTCGTGTTCGGAGGAAAGTTTTAGTAGAACGGAAGGCTTTTGAATCACCTAGGGTGCAAATGAAAAAATTTGTTCCCATTTCCAGCTAATATTTTAGAAAAAAATTTCGAAAGATCTTGTGTCCTAACTTTAAGGACTTCATTGGAGAGTTCTTTTACTCCCCAAAGAGTCAGTGATCTCCGAGAGACTTTGCTTCACAGTGTCTTATGCAGTTAGCATGACGTGCAAAGAAGCTTTGAGATCATGTAGTGGTGATGGTGAAATATTCTCTTTTGTTGCTGGGTGTTTGCTTATGTATTCACTTGCTGGATAGTCAAAAGAAAAGTGCTTTTGGGGGTGGTAGGAAAATTTTCCTAAGAAATACTATTTAAGAATTTGCCGAAAATTTATTTTAAAAAGTATATCTGAAACCTCTATAAAATAACTCTCTTATAACTAATCATGGACATGCCTTCACTGTCCCCCTCCCCCTTGGCTATGTGGAACGCACGTGCAGCCCGCAGGCCTGGGGGCCTGCCCTGCACACCACACAGCTGCCACAGTCACAGGCCAGAACCGTGTCTCTAACTGGCTTTTAGTAACATCCTTATTTTTCCCCCCAATTTCAGGGCCAGGGGCAACCAAGACAGAAACTGCTGTGACATCCACCCCATCTGCAGTCGGGCAGTTCAGCAAGACTTTCTCCTTCTCTTCACCTGGGTCAGTAACGAACTCCGATTTTGTGGCACTTCACTAGCAGCCTAAATAGGCAGCGTCCCCAAATCTTATAATCAGTACGATGTTTATTAAATGCTCACGAGCCCAGAGTTCTTACCACTACAGAAGCACATGGGCGGTAGAGGCCGCAGGCTGATGCCCTGTTGCACGTCTGTTTCCCCTTTTCCATTCAGGTCTATACGTGTGTTGTTCCATGTCGTTTTGGTCTTTAGGATAAGCCTCATTCTCCTCGGCTCATGGGCCTGTGTCAAATAGTTTAGTTGGTCTGGCCTGTCATACTGAAATATTTTCATTCTGGCCATTTGGGGTAGACGTGACATTCAGATTGGCTTTCCTGCACAGAGCGGCACACTCACCGAACTTCTGAGGGAAGGCTGGGCATTACCCATGGAAGAAGCAGGGGCAGGCCGACACCTCTGGGAGCTGGCCGCATCCTCTCCCTTCAGAGGTGGAGCTGGACTCCACTGGGCTGAGACGCAGACCCGCCCGCAGACTTTCTGCCATTGAAGGGGTGGTGCATTCAGTCCCATCAGAAAAGCCTCTTAAGCTCTTTCAGTCAATATGGAATCACACTGACCACACTCTTTTCTCTGATGTCACAAAAATCCTCTTTGAGCATTTTTCAGCCTAACACATTAAAAGAAGAGAGAATGTTAGAATTTGAGAGGGAAAATTATATATTGCATTATTTCCTCTCTACTGTAAATTGTGTTTTATGCAGGGTCTGGCAGAAGTAACACCTGCCTAACTGTGGTTGGTGGGGTACGTGACTGTCCCACATGAGATAGACAGCAATTTCAACGTTTCACCTAAAATGTCATAGGATCCTTGAGTGTGATACTGTTACATTACAGAATTACATGCTTATGACTTTGTAATACAAGATTTTGTAATAAAAAGGGGCGTACTTCCCAAAGGTACTTCAGAGCAAATTTTGAAGAGTGGTCAGTGCCAGGAGTTAGTGCATCCTTTGCAAATGCTGATGAGTAATCCTTACTTCTGTGAACCGGTACCCTTCTTCCCACTGTTAAAATGAGCTAAAGAGGTTTGGGTCATTGGGTTAATGGCTTACCTCCGTTGGAGAACATTTCTTCACCAAGGTGGAGGCAAAGAAAAAGAGTTTTTCTTAAATATGATAAACTGTTTAACACACCATTTTAGATGGTCTTTGTCCATTTGATGAAGGCCATGATGAGTAAAAAAAAATCTAAACTCTTGCATTGCTTATTACATTTGATATGCTTGGTCCCTTACCTGTTAAAGTTATGTCAATTTGAATTTGCTATTTGAGCCTTTATCACAGTAACAAGTCTATTCTGCTGACACCCGGGCTGAATTCTCTTCTTTGGCTGTGATGTCTGTACTCGCGGCACAAAGAAGACAAACAAGAGGCAGAGGAGGTGGAGGGAGTCAGAACAGGGTCTGAACCGGATTTTCCTGGCCCAGAGCCGAGTTGTGTGCGAATGGCAGGGACTGTGGCATCCGTGCCAGGCTCCCCGCCAGCTCCCCTAGTGGCCCATGCCCTCCTGACGTGCCCTTTGACGTCGGGGTAGGTTATGAGAGTGTCTCCCTGATCTGACCTGTCTCCTCCACTAGGCAGGCCGCCTGCTCTAGCCACCATTCCCACGTGCACACGTCATGTGTCCGCACTGCTGCTCCTCTGTCCTCCTTGGAGTGGGTCCCAGCCCGGCCATCTCTCCATGGCCTTCTCAGCCGTGCTCCCCGCTTACCACCCTATGGGTGGCCCCTGCAGCGGAGGTTGTGGAGTGCCTGCTTGCCTCGCAGACGCGTGCTCTGCTCTTTGCTGGCTGCTGGACTGTGCGTTCCCGCAGAGCAGACTGCATGGTGCAGTGTGACATGGCACGTTAGAAGGGGAGTGTGGTGCCTTGGTAATGACCCTCTCTTTTTTGTCTCCTAGGACTGGCTTCAATTTTGGCATAATCACACCAACACCATCCTCTAATTTCTCTGGGGCACAAGGTACAGTCCCTGTCACACAGCACTACTTTTGTCTTTTCCCTGAACAAGTGCCAGGGTTTTCTGCACCAATGCGTTGGCCTTTTCCTTGCCACTGACTCTTGCCTGAAGTATTTGCCATAAGTTTAATGTTGTTGTTACCCATTCGAATAGGTTAGTCCATGAATAAACCAACCCTGTACCAAGAATGGCACCAAGGAGAGCACACACAGGGGAAAATAAGGGCAGACGCCTTTTCATCTCTCTTTTGGGACAGTAAGTTAATTGTAGGCGTCACAGAGATGCCATAGGTGTTGTGACATACAGGCATAAGAACTGCTGTGTGTGTCAGCAGTGAGATTTGCTGTGAGTGAGCGGTGCTGTGGAGGGCACGCAGCCGCCATCCCTGCCTGTGTCGGCGCAGAGGCTTGGGCTTAGAAACAGGCAGTGGAGATGTGACGGTCATGTTCTGCGCCACCCACCCCGTTTCCTGCTTTCTTTGTCTTCCCAGGGGCAGCACCCCCCGCTAAAGAGTCCAGCCAGCCGGACACGTTCTCATTTGGCGGGGGAGGCAAACCTCTACCTGAGACCATTTCCGAAAGCTCGTCTCCCTCGGTGACAACAGCGTCAAACACCCCCGGAGCCCCCCCCGCCCCCCCGGGAGAGCCTGCTCTGTTGAGCGGCAGGCCTGCGGCGCCTTCTGGGATTGCTCTCGGCACCCCTCCAGGCAAGCTGGAAACTCCGCCGTCCAAGTTGGGGGACCTTCTGCTTCCAAGTTCTTCGGCTGGCGAGACTCTCGGCAGTTTCTCAGGACTGCGGGTTGGCCAAGCAGATGATTCCACAAAGCCGGCCGGTAAGGCTGCGTCCGCAAGCCTGCCGAGTGCCCAGCCGGCCAAGACCACCCTCGTCCCCTCCGGGTTTACCTTCACTGGTCCTCCCACCATAGGCAAGCCTGCAGAGCTTCCAGTGGCCTCCTCTGGGGCCGCCACCACACAGGCACCGGCTGCCGCCACGAGCACAAGCGGGGCCTCGGCAGGTGTCTTTGGCGGTCTGCCCCTCACCAGTGTGGGGTCCTCCGGGCTTGTGAGCTTCAGTGGCATATCTCTGAGTGGTGGCAAGACTAGTTTTAC
The DNA here is from genome assembly GCA_004024845.1 of Tonatia bakeri. Classification (NCBI taxonomy): domain Eukaryota; kingdom Metazoa; phylum Chordata; class Mammalia; order Chiroptera; family Phyllostomidae; genus Tonatia; species Tonatia bakeri. The sequence goes on along the minus strand of PVIA01003495.1, from coordinate 9,710 downwards.
ATTTGGAAGCCAGCAGACGAGTAATACAGCACCCCAGTCTACCCCGCCATCAGCCACCACTGCCACTTCCCATCCCACATCATTCCCCATGATGTCATTTGGTGGCCTCCTGAGTTCAGCACCTGCTCCCACCCTACCTGCGTCCTCTGCTAAAGGCACGGAGGAGACAACATCGTCGCCTGTGCCCGAGAAGCCAGGCAGCAGCGAGGTCTCGGCATCAGCAGCCTCGCTTCTAGGGCTGCAGCAGTCAGCTCCGCTTCCCCAGGCTCCTCTGCAAACTCCCGACTCCATTAAGAAAGAGCCTGCACTGGCCCAGCCCACAGGCAGCGGCCCTGGTGCCACAGCGACAGATACCAGTCTCCTAGCACCTTCTGCGGAGGCCGCACCAGCAGCCACCGGGGTCCCTGACATCAAGGCAGAGGCAGCCTCTCCTGCTTCCTGCCTTTCAGTGCCTGGGCCGACTGCTGTCACAGCAGCCACAACCCCAAGTGCAGGCCCCGTGACAGCAGAAACATCAAGTGCCCCCACAGTCACAAGCACTGTTTCCAGTGTTGCCCCAAGCCCCACTGCAGACACGGCAGTGTTTGGGACTGTCACTTCTGGCTCCTCTGTCTTTACCCAGCCACCTACTGCCAGTTCTAGCTCAGCTTTCAGCCAGCTCACCAGCAGCACAGCCACCGCCCCCTCGGCCACCCCTGTGTTTGGGCAGGTGGCAGCCAGCACCGCGCCGAGCCTGTTTGGGCAGCAGACAGGCAGCATAGCCAGCACGGCAACTGCCACACCACAGGCCAGCAGCTCGGGGTTTGGCAGCCCGGCGTTCGGCACCTCGGCCACTACCGGGGTCTTCGGGCACACGGCCTTTGGGCAGGCCCCAGCCTTCGGGCAGTCGGCAGGCAGCCCGGCAAGCAGCTTCTCCTTCAGTCAGCCTGGGTTCAGCTCCGGACCTGCCTTCGGCCAGTCCGTGTCCTCCGTGGCCACGTCCGCCAGCGGGAACGCCTTCAGTGCCTCTTCGGGCTCTGGCAGCTCCAGCTCCTTCTCCTTCGGACAGTCGTCTGCCAGCATGGGCACGGGGGTATTTGGCCAGAGCACCCCCCCTGCCTTCGGTCAGAGCCCTGGCTTCGGGCAGGGGAGCTCCGTGTTTGGGGGTGCCTCGGCTGCCACCACCACAGCATCGTCCTCGGGGTTCAGCTTTTGTCAGGCGTCAGGTGAGCATTTATGGAAGGTTTCTGCCTTGTCCCTCTCCGTGTACTTGAAGCATTTGCAGCAAGCCGGAGTTACTGCCATAACCTAAGGAGAGAAGGGGTGGCACAAACGACTGTGTAAGGTCCAGGGGAGCTGCAGTGCTCGCGGCCCCAGGTGCTCTGCGGTTGAGGCACTGTGGGCTCGCAGGCCCTCCTCTCCTAGCAGCAGGGTGCTGATCACACGGTAACACAATTAAGGTCGTGATGCGTGATGAATGCGTCTTAAATAGGAAAGCCTTAGTTCAGAAGCACTTCAGAGGTCGTGGCGTGTAAAACCGTCCAGCCGTAGGATGGCCGGCCTGTCGCCACTGAGAGCTCGCAGACCAGAACTGCACCCCGGGCCCCAGGCCACAGCCCCGCTGGCGTTTTCAGTCTCCTCAGATGCCATCTTTCTGGCTGGAGGGACAGATACCGACGTTCAGAAAGTTTGGTCTTCCTGTTTGCAGTGTTGTAATTTAAAAACAAAAATGAAATCTTTGCATTTTACTTTTATAAAAATGTAAGTTTTGGTGTATATCTAATTTTAGCAGCTCCTTTTTAAAATTTTGCAACAGAACCATTTGAAATCTTTTTTCGAAGGCTCATTTTCTGATGGCTAGCTTATGAAAGGCATTTCTACTGCAGATAGACTCTGGGGGAAACAGGATTATTGATTTGTTTGTGGATAGGATTCTATGTAACTGCGAATTCATTCCCTTGGTGGTAACTTATTTGAAAATGGTTCCTTATTTATTAGGAAGGAGATCTTTTCTTTCCTTCCTTCAACAAACGTTTGTTCAGCTCCCACTGAGTTTGGCTCCAAGGACTCGGGGGTGGGACACAGCCTCAAGGCCCGCCCGCCGGCCTGGGAAGAGGCAGGTTGGCTGACACTGGTGACTTGGCCTAGAGGGAGGACGGGGGAGGCCTTGTGAGTCCCAAGGAGTGGGACATTCAGCCCTCTCTCTGCGGCATCCTTTGTTCAGTCAAAACCTGAGGTCCCTCCTACACACATACAGTCAGACTATTCTGTCATAGTTAGAGGCCTCGGAAGAAGCCATCTCTCCCTCAGTAGCTGTGGAGAGGCCCCTGAGCCGTTGCTCCAGCCCTGGCTGAGGAACCAAGGCCTGCCTGGGCTCCCCCCTAGTCCAGCGACAGGAAGGAGGCTGGAAGTCCTGCCTGCCAGCTCTGTCGGGTGGGGCTCTTCCTGCGCCATGGGGCTGACCTGGTCTCCCCAGCCCTGACCAGCCCGGCGTCTCACCCGTGGTATGCCACCCGAAGAAGGACAGACTGCCCTGGAAGAGTCTGCTCTGGGAAGCTAGAGGAAGCCAGGGCGTAGACATGTGCACGGTAGTCGTTGGAAAGAACTTTTGGGGCTGAGAGTCCAGGGCACAGCTCCTCCCAGGAGGCGCAGCCCTGTCCCACCCCCTCGGGCGTGGCAGGAGATAGGACCCAGTCCTTGGGGCTCCGGGAGTCCTGCGATGATAAAGTGTTAACAAAGCAAAAACATCTGTTTACTCGTGACTTTCTTCATTTCCTGGATAGGAGGACAGATTTTATTCAGGGGTTAATTTATTATGCAGTATTTTAACGTGTCTGGCAGCCATTTAAAAAAAACTTGAATGTTGTAAAAGACTCGCCCAATTTAAACTCTTACTCTCCTTTTATTTTATAGGTTTCGGGTCTAGTAATACTGGTTCTTTGTTTGGGCAAGCTGCCAGTACTGGGGGAACAGTCTTTGGCCAGGTAAGCATGGATGTTGGGCCCTGTTTGTGGCGACATCTCCCAGACCACCCTCGTGGCCCCTATACACACTGGGATTGGCGTGTGTGGTGCGCCTCGCCCCAGCCTCTGATCTGGGGGGATCACTGCATGCCGACCCTTCTTTGAAAGGGAGCATGTCGCCTGACCTCCGTCCACCTTGGGTGTACTACAGCCCAGGGGCTAATAGCTCCTCTCCTTTTTTTTTGCTTTTTTTTTTTTTTTTTTTTTAAGATCATTGAGCTGAGAATGGTTGTTACTTTTTTAAGTGGTTATTTAAACAAAAAGAAGAATATGCAAGAAACCAGGGACTCCTTTTGGTGACCTGAGCTCTTTTGCATAGCTAGTGGCTGTGTACGTGCTGGGCATGGGTTTAAGTGCTTTATGTAAATCGACTCCTGTCATCATAGTACTTCCGTCAGGCAGGTGTCGCGGGGGCCCTCATGAGACCGATGAGGTCTCCGCTGTTAGGTCATGGTAACCCCGTGAGGAGACCTTCTGAAGAAAGGTGTTCCGATCTGCCAGAAGTGACTGTGACTTTCTGAAGGTGGAATTGGTATTTGTACACAGTCAGTGAAGTGCAAGGTGTGTTATTTGTTTTTATACATCTTTGGGAAGAGATTTCCTTCGGCATGTGTCTCCTTTGAAGATTGGCTCTGTGCTAGTTGGTGATCCTAGGCAGAGAGAAATGAAACTTCTGATCGCTGGTTTCCGGTGATGGGGGTCAGACCTTTCAAACCCAGTTGACCACTGAACACAGCTAAAAGAGCTAGATAAAACATGAAACCAGAGCTTTTAAAAGTGCTCGTGAGCTAACACAGTAGTTTGCCGAATCACAAGGAAAATGGGAACCTGTGGCGGTGGTGGGGTGCAGACCCAAGTTCACCCTGAAAGCATCTACTAATCAGAGAAGACCAGCGTTTCCTGTTTTTTAATAATCTGGAAGGGCCAAGGAGCAGAAATCACTACCCAAGATTCGCACAAACGGAGTGATCCTCCCCACGGTGAGCCCTGCACGTGTGCCCTGGCGCGGTCCTGGGAGGCGGTGTCTGCAGCCACCGGGCCGAAGTAGCAGGCACTGAAGAAAAGCAACCTGACGCTCAGCCTCGGATAATTAACTTCATTGACGTACAGCTCACGCACAACATCAGTTTCGGGCGCCCAACACAGAGACTCGACATTTATCTGTCTTACGCATGCTCACCACACTAAGTCTGGGAACCGTCCGTCACCGTGTGAACTCACCACTCTGTTACTGGCTGTGTTCTTCTCCACCTCGGGTAATTTCTAAGGACGTTGGTCCCCGGGCCTAACTTAGTCACAACGGGAACTGAGGAACCATGATTAAGAGCCAGGACAAACATCAGACACACAGGAACTCCCCAGACCAGCCTGTTTCCAGCCGCCTTCATCTCCTGCACACGTGACCTCAGTATTGAAATTCTGCAGCACACTAAAAAATATATATTTTGCCAGTCAGACAAAAAAATAGGTATGATTGTGATTGATTCACATCAGACGGCTATTGTAGTGTTGGCTATTATCATTTTTACCTGACAGTCTAAGGGAAAAGAGGTCAGTGTCCCTGACTAAGTGGTCAGGTTCTAAAAATCCTTGCAGCACACTGGTCAAAAATCACTGCCTCAGACTGTAAAACAGCTGTGCTTTACAGGTTTAAAAGAAATAAAAAACAAACTTGAAAATACCAGTAAAAAATAGGAAATTACAAGAAGTGTTATAGCAGCTTTGAAAAAGAACCAAATAGATCTTGTAGAAAAATATAGTAATTAAAGTTTTATATAACCAGATTAGACACAGGTGAAGAAAACAGTAATATACTAGGACAAGGATCAGTAAGCTTTTTCCGTAAAGAGCCAGTTAGGAAATATTTTAGACACTGAGGGCTTGTTTATACTTACATAAAACTTTATAAAACCAGAAGGCTGGATTTGGCCCATCGAATGTAGTTGGTTGAACCTTGAACTAGAAACCAGTTCCAATTAAGTTACCTGGACTGCCTCATGGAAGATGCAACAGCAAAAGTCCTAAAAGGAGAAATCCAACGTACATTTAATCAGAAGGAGGAGCAAAAGAAAGAATGCGTGGCAATGTGAGAAGAGACCAAGACAGAAATTTCCAAAAGCGATAGAAAGAGTACGCCACAGGTTCCGAAGTCCGGCAGATGCCATGCAGGACGGGTAAAAGGAAGTCAAGTCCAGGACCTGCCCCAGTGAGACTGCAGGACGAGGGGGGTGAAATGTCAAAGGTACTTGGAGAAAACAGGGCCGTAGCCGGACTGATGCCCCACTTCTCGGCAGTGACACTGGAAGCCGGAGTCAGTCTGCCATCCCGAACTCTCCAAACCTGGCCGAAACTGTTTCTACAGAACGTGAGCAGGGCGTTTTCCAGGTGGACACGAGAGAACTTCGCGGAGGAGGGCCTGAAGGTCATTCTGGTGGATGTTCTTCAGACAAGAGGAAAATGTGATCTCGTTAAATCATAGCTTCCTTAATTTTAGGGTAAAATGAACCATGAAGTAGGAAAATTGCAGTGTATATAACCAAAAGAATAGCTGTATTCAGAAAATATAAACAGTACCAACCAAAAAGAAAAGAGCACTGCACCCGCACCAAAGTGCCTGGCGCCGGAAGGGCTGCTAACACCCAGCGGTGGCAAGGATGGAGGACGAGGAGGAGCACCCACACGATGCTAGTGGGGGGTTACTGACCTTTGAAAGTTGTCCAATGGGCTCAAGACTGGAGGTACAAAATTCCTGTTTGTCCAGCAAGTCCACTTCCAGACGTGGAGGCAGCAGAAGCAGTGAGCGCCTTTGTTCTGAGACTGTGGATTAGGGCGTCCGCAGCAGCTCGTTGTAACAGCTAAACGCAGGAAACAGCCTATGCGCTTCTCAGCTGGGGGATGGGCGCAGTCGCTGCGGCGTGTTTACGCTGCGGAGCGCCGCAGAGCAGGGGCAAAAGGTGCTGCTCCTGCACAGAACCAGACGGGCGGACTGCGTGGGCACGGCGTTCAGTGAGGCAGCCGGATGTGAGAGCACTGCTGCTGGGCTGCATTTACCCAGGGAGACAGCACAGGCCAAATTGGCCATCGTGATGGAAGTCACAGGGGTGCTTGCCCCCAGGGCAGGAAAAGGGGGGTGCGAAGGAGCCTTGTGAGGTACTAAAAAGGTGAGACGTGGTGCTCGGTGCTCGTCGACTGTCGTAAACACTCTCGTGTCAGAGTTCACTCGGCGCTCTGCGCAGAAAATCTGTGTGCGCCGAATGAAGACGACAGAGAGAGAGTTGGTGGGGCCTTCAGTAAAGAGGGCAGCAGCGGTGGCCGCGCGTGTTGGGAGTGTACTCACGCCACTGGATTGTGTGCTTAGAAACACCTAGAACGGTAAGCTTTATGTGTATTTGACAGCAATCGTTTTTATAAAAGTTAGAAATGGGGACGGATAGCCAGGGACTAATGTTCAAATTAGTAATACAAATTAAAACCACAAAGAGCTGCAGAATTATTGTTATGAGTATAGAGTTTTTGTCTGGAAAGATGAAAAAATCCTAGAAACGGGTGGTGGCGATGGCAGCCCAGCGCTGAGTGCACTTAATCCCAGTGAGCCGCACTCTTAACACGGTGAGTTTTACGTTGTATACACTTGCCATAGTAAAAAATAAAGACAAAGGAGGTTAAAAAGTTATTTTCAAAACAAGAAGAATAGGCCCTGGCTGGTGTGGCTCAGTGGATTGAGTGCCAGCCTGTGAACCAAACAGTTACTGGTTTGATTCCCAGTCAGGGCGCATGGCTAGGTAGTGGGCCAGGTCCCCAGGAGGGGGCACTCGAGAGGCAACCACACGCTGATGTTTCTCTCTCTCTTTCTCCCTTCCTCTCTCTCTAAAAATAAAATCTTTTAAAAAACAAAACAAGAAGTGTAGGTAAATTCATAGAACCAAAAATTAAATGAGCGCTTACCAGTGTCCAGGCGGAGGAGGAACTGGGGACGTGGCTGCTCAGTGGTCGCAGATTCTGGCTGCGGTGGGGAAGACGCTTTGGAAACAGATGGTGGTGGTGGTGGTCGCACAACACTGTAACTAGAATTAGTGCCACCGAGGCGTGTACTTCAAAGTGGGTATAAGATGGCACGTTTTATGTTTTGTATATATATAAATTAAAAAGTGTAAATACCAAAAACCACTGAATTTTTTACCTAAAATCAGTTCTGTGGTATATGAATGATATCCCAATAAAGCTGTTTTAAAAACAACTACAAATTGGGGTCTGAAAGACCTGCACATACTATGTTCAGTATAAAAACCCTCCCAGTCCTCACCCCCCCAACTTTTGCTAGTAAGAAAAAGGAAGTAAGGGCAGGACTGGGAAACGAAAGAGCTTGCGGTCTTGTGATCTGTTGCCGGGAACTGTTGAATCCCAAGGTGGCCCGGCTGCCTCAAACACAGAGTAAGACAGATAATTTAAACTGAACCTGAAGCAGAGACAGCAGGTTAGGGCTTCGGTCCCCACCCAGCTGCGGGTGAGGTGTGAACGCTGCCGCCTCACGCCGGGGTCCGGAGGAAGGAGAGGGCCCGCGCTCTGGAGACACCGTCAGGCTTCTTCGGTGCCACACAGCGGCCCTTCTGTGCACAAAGACCAGTGCGTGCACCGTCCCCCGAGTGATGGTATGACGTGTGAAGCAGTAAAGACAAAAAGGGACCTCACAGTCATATTTTGGAAATCAGCAAAAACAACATATAGATGATTCAGATCTTAGAACTATCAGACAAAGTCTTTAGACTAACTGTTGTGCTCACGGACTTACCAAAAAACGAAGGAATGATTGATAAAGAATCTCAGCAAACAAATGGGAACTACAAAAACAAAGTCATGGTCTGTATCTGAAGGTAACATTCAGTGTCTGAGATAAAAAGCGGTTAGACAGGACAGCAGCAGAGTGGGCACTGTAGAAGAGCAGGGGACTTGAAGACAGGCCAACAGAAGTGACCCAAAATGGAGCTCAGAGACTGGGGAAAAGACTGTCAGTGACATGAGTGGCGGCAGCAGGCAGTCCGCTGTATTCATAGTCAGAATCCCAGAAAGAGGGGCCGGGTGGGAGTTGAAAAAAGTTATATGAAGCCCTGGCTGGTGTGGCTCAGTGGATTGAGCACCAGCCTGAGAACCAAAGGGTTGCCGGTTCGATTCCCAGTCAGGGCACGTGCCTGGGCTGTGGGCCAGGTCCCCAGTGGGGGCCAAGTGAGAAGCAACCACACATTGATGTTTCTCTCCCTCTCTTTCTCTCTCCCTTCGCCTCTCTCTAAAAATAAATAAGTAAAATCTTTAAAAAGAAAAAAATTACATGAAGAAACTGTGGCCAATCTTTTGTTTCAAATTTGTTGATAAACGGGCATCCACAAATCTAAGAAATTCAGAATAAACAGTAGAAAACCACAACTGGACACATTAGAATTCACCTTCTGAAAACCAAATGTTAAGAGAGAAGATTTTTTTAAGATTTTATTTATTTATATTTAGAGGGGCAAGAGGGAGAGAAACATCAACCAGTTGCCTCTTGCATGCGCCCCAACCGAAGACCAAACCTGCAGCCCAGGCGCATGCCCTGACCGGGAACTAACCAGTGGCCTTTTTCTTTGTAGTATGATGTCCAGCCAACCAAGCCGTACCAGTCAGGGCAAAAGAGGAATCTTAAAATACCTTTGCCACCTTGGAGTACAGCAGCGGTTGTCAGCCAACATCGGTCTTGTCCCCCAGGGCTCTGTCAGGTCGCAGTGTCTGGAGACCTGCTTGGTCCTTGTGAATGGGGAATTCTACTGGCATCTAGTGGGTGCAGGCCAGGGGCACACCAGGCACCCTGCAGCCCTCCAAGTCAAAGAGCTGTCTGGCCCAGAGTGTCAGCAGTGGCGGTGTTAGCAGCCGCTAGGCAGACAAAGATTTCTTAGGACACAGAAAGCACTAACCATAAAAGAAGAAAATTGTTACAGACTAGTGCTCATCGAGACTTGTTACAAGATGAAAAGGCAGAGCACAGACTGGGAGGAGATATTTATAACACATCGAACCAAACGGCTTCTGTCTATAATATACAGCGTGGAGCACAGAAGCAGGTGTGCGTTGCTGAGTGTGCCTACAAGCAGAGTTTATTCTTGTACTACTATTTATTCATTATCTTCCACATGAACAGCTGGAAACCTACTTTTGCCCCTGCCTGTATAAAGAGCTCCTATGAATCAAAAATAAAAGGACACCCAGTTTAAAAAATAAACAAAGTGCTTGGACAGATACCTGACGGAAGAGGATATGCGAGTGGCAGTAAGCACGTGGGAGGCAGCTTGGCATGGTTGGTCTCAGAGGCATACAGGTTGCCACCTCGGTGTGGTGTGGTCTGCACCTGCTGGGACAGCCGAACATGGGGACGGTCCAGAGCAGCGACCTCCGGCCAGTGTGCTGCAAGGATTGCTGAAACACGCAGCACCAGCCCGTGTAGGCGGGCTCTGACCGCTTTTCCCTCAGACCATCGGGCGAAATGGTGACGACAGCCAGTACGATAGCCGTCCATGTGAATGAATCAAAATTATTTTGGTTAGTCAGCAAAAGACACAGTTTTCGGTGTCCCAGAGAATGTTAGTAATGAATTCGTTCACGTGTGCATGTGCCAGGAGGTGGGAGAGGCCGAAACCGCAGCTCCAGAGCTGCTGGGCCTCTGCACGAGTTGCCGGCGGGAGT